>CM018033.1:1117500-1205000 GCA_008638375.1 Nyssa sinensis
TAGCTTAGAGAGAAAGAGAAATCAGGAAGTTTCTTGAAGAAGCTGGGGGAAAGAAAGAAAAAGAAAAAAAAAAGAGGGATGACGGTAGGCAGAGGGTTCTGTGTCTACTGTTGGGGGAGTTGTCGACCTTGGTCATCACGCTGAATCGTGATCTAAATTCGTCTTCTCAGGTTTTGATAATTCGGTGGTCATGGGTTGAATTCAACGAAAGCTTGGGATGGATTACGTTGGGTTATGGTTTGAATTGAGAGAGAAAGGAATTGCAGAAATGGGAGAAGTTGCAATTTTGTGAGGTTCTCCTGTTTCTGCCGTTTCCAATTGCCACTTCCAATTGAGAACAGGGGGGCTCCTAGTTTACGAAGCAGGGAGGACGATTGTGCATGTGTGTTTGTGAAGCGGTGCAGGGGGACCGAAGTACAGTGAACAAGAGCGTTTCGTGTTAGGAATTGGATGTGTGGATGTCGCGGTTTGTGGCTCGGAAGTGCGTGTGAATGGTGCAATTTTGTGGGGGTTCCTCGGTTTCTGCCGTTTTCGGTTGTGAACAGGGATGATATATATATATATATATATATAATATACATATATCTGTGTAGATATATCTGGGTAACGCTGGAAGCAGTTGCGGTTTTCCTATTGTGGCTCGAAACTGTGTGGATATGTACGTGTGTATGTAGCGATATAGCGGTGCAGAAATAAATAATCATTGGCAGTTGTATGGATTGATTTGTTATGGTTAAATTGAGGGAAGAAGAAAATGGCAGCAGGTGGTGTATATATGCGTGACGGTGTGGCGTTGTAGGGTAGGCTACTGCAGTGAGGAAGAACAGTGGCAGAATATATAGATTTCAGGTTGGATTTGCTAAAATAGAGAATTTTCAACAGTAGCGCAGTAGCAGCAGCATATTAGGAATTGATTTTGATGCAAAAGTGCAGATGGGTTTGTCTATGAATTTTGCTGATAGCCGAGCTCGGTAACGTAAGCTTGTAACCCGAGTGGGGGGGCATTAAGGCGATGGAAAGTTGGATTGGCGTCGCGTAGTGTTCTTCCCGCGTGGAGAGCGAGTGGGCCGTGCTGTTGATTCAGCCGGTGGCTCCTTCAGATGGGTAGACGTGGAAGTTCACGAGTCGTGGGTGATTCTGCTGGCTTGTTAGAGCAGTTGATGAAGACAATTCAGCAGCCTTGTATGTTTGGAGATTATGGGAAATCATGTTGGCTGTAGCGAAAATAAGTTACAGGGGGCCTATGGGTGTTATTTTCTTGCAAGCTGTTGGGCGAATTGTGTTCTGTAGTGGTGCAAATGAGGCTTTTGCATTGAGAAGGGGCTGTTGATAGTAGATATGATTCCAAGTGCTTTAGCTAAGGAAATGATAATGTTAGTGTTGTGGGCAGCGGAGTTGGAAGTGAATCAGGGGTGATGGCCGTTTAGGCATTGTTTGATGTGGCAATTTTGGTGCCTTGGGACTGCTCTAGAGCTGAGATATAGATGCCTGGATAATGCTCATGGGTCTTCATCTTGCTGTAATGGTGATAAAGAAGTTGGCTCACAATCAGCAACGGAGAGAACTGCCAGTATTTTATAGAGATGATAGAGATGGGGTTTCTTCCACAAAAGGTCACATTTGAGACATTGTATTGAGGATTGATACAGTCAGATGTGTTGAGAATTTGGAGAAGATCAAAGGAGCAACTTGAAGAAGGGAAGGTTCTTCAATATTTGATGGATGGGATGATAAAGGAGCAGAATTTGTCAGGATCATCATCTGCTTGGGGAATAAGGACTAAAGAAGAGAGAAATCAATAACTGGAACTCTGATTCTGGGCTTGCCAAATGAATCCAATGGTACCAATATCAGGTGATTGCTTCCTCTCCATCTTTGCTCCTATACTGACCCAATATTTCTTAATAAGATGCTAAGTTGCAGCTTGCCATGATACTTGACAAATATGAACATCTTTTATGGTTTTGTGGTTGCTAATTATCAAGTCAATAATAATAAATTTAGTTTGTGCTCAAGTTATGGCAAAATTGCAATGCCTTGCATAAGGACTATTTATACGAGATATAGGGAATATATTGAAGACCACGACAGGGTCTGGGGCAAGAAAAATAAATTACCATTTCGCCCCTAAAGGTTAAATAAGTATTTGATAAATAATGATTAGAGTCCAAATGACTTAGCTTATAATCTTGACAGCTACTAAGCTTAATTAAAAGAATAAAATAGCCTCAGTTGAAACCCAGTGAGAGGGTAATCGGCCATTAGACTGTCTTAGGTGATCCGATAAACTCCTAAAACAATGGATAGGTTTTAAATAAATAAATTCTGATATATCTGTAATGGATGATGATTATTCAGGATGATGGTTATTTAGAATATGTAAGGACGTGCCTAAAGAGGTATTTAGAGAATATCAGGATATCTGTGGAAGAGAGATAAGCATATATTCAGGTGAGTAACTCGGACTCCTGACTTGGTGTATATTTTCTGTACTACCTAAACTTGTATATTGTACTGCTTTATATGCTGAACTGTTTATACACTCAACTATTTTAAATGCATATGCTTTCATGCATACCTCTTGATCTGCATTACTTGTGGTATGATTTTGTTCTATCTTGCCTTCTGATATATCCTGTTGATTCTATTGAAGTCTGTTGTTCTGTTACCTATCCTTTGGAGTCTGTTTGATTCTGTTTGTCATGTTGAGTCTTATCTGGGGCCCACTATGGGATTGAGTATATCAGTGGATGGATGGCTGCCTCTGTGGGACGCCCAGAGCTCAGCATCCACTCAATCCTATCTGACATATTTCGCTCTGATACCGACCTCAGCCGGAGGTGTGCGATATGAGGCCCTCCATGTGAGGGGGTGGATGGGAAGTAATGCCATCCCACATCGCCTAGGGAAGGTTCAGGCACTTTGTAACACCCCAATTACTTGACTGGCATGTTTTGTGTATTGAAAACTGTTTTGGAAATGAAATGTCGGGTTTAGCTAATTTAATGTCTATTTTAATAGTGATAAAACTCGAATTAGTTAATTATGGGAAACTCGAGAAAATAAAAACTGACATTGGACCTTGGTTAATGAAAGATATTTTGAGTAGGAAGTGACAGAAAGAAACCGCACTGAAAAAGGAGTTACGGATTGGGAGTTAAGGCCAAAACAGTGAAACTGGAATTCTGCGACAACCAAACAGGGCCTTAACCAGAAAAATAGGAGAAAATGGTCACTTGAGAGGCCAAGGGGAATTGAACCCTTGACCTACCAAGGTAGGTAAAATCTGTCCCAAAAAGTAACCAACTAGGCTGTTGGTTACTTTGTGCATATATACAGCAATATATGTATATAACCTATAATCTTGCCCAAGCCACCACCCAAATTGGCCAATGGCCTTGCATGCATTCCCTTCATCATAGCCCTCCATCACCTCCATCAGTCAATCAGCCACTAACCCCACTAAGGGCAGAGATACACTCATATATGTGTATAGCCCTATATGTACATATATATATATACATAACTTACATCAAATTCTCTCTTTAGAGAATTCTGAAAATACAGAAATTTTGTGTGAGTCCTGTTGTGTACGTGAGGTTGATAGAGTGAGAGTGTAGAGAGAGAGAGGGAAAGGAAGCTTTGCATGCAAGGGAACTTGAGGAGAAATTTGGCCATTTGAAGTGCAAGGGGAGACTTGAGGATCACGGTGCATGAACTGAGAAGCTTGAGGGACATTTAGAAAGGTCTGAACCGAGCCAAGAGTGTGAACTGCTACTGCTTGAAGGTGAACTTCCAAAATTATTCTCATTTTCTTATTTGTAGAATTTGAACTGTTTTGACAAAAATGTAGAGGATAGACTGCATGCGTGTTTTATTCTTGATCCTAGGAATTGTTCTGAACGTGTAGCATGTGTTAGAGGTCTCGGATAGGTCAAGAACCATGAAACCCAAGACCAACCTCCATTGATGAAGCTTGAAACACCAGGTCTGAATCGACCATAACCGTTTGGAATTTTGCATGTCAAGACCTGAAATAGACCCTAAGAGGATCTCAAACATCTACCTACGCGACCCCAGAACACTGTATGGCCCCACGAATTTCAAATTATTCCTACGGGTTTAAAACTCAATTTGTCGATGCATGCAACTAAACTGAAAAATAAAAACGGGGGCTCGATCCTTATGCTCTGTAGGTCACGTAGCTTCAAAAAAACACACAAAATGGTGAAGAATCGAGGGAGTAGTATCGAGTTGCAGGTCACGGCTATCCTTTTGAAAACAGAACCTGTTAGGTTGATTCGAAGCTCAAAACCGATGCCAAAGTGTTGGTGTGACCCTCAGGAGTCGATACCACCCAGAAACAGAGACCAAAACAATCTAAGATCTCACGAAATAGGAATTTAAAAATCTGCAGGTTTTAGGGCAACACTGTGTAGGGTTTGATGAAGGAGACGACGCTGAGTCGACTCTGTGTCTCTAAAACCGAGTAGACGGGTTGACTCAGACATGTGTCAAACAATGGGACTGCCACCGAATAAATAGAACGGTGTCGTTTTGGGCGTTTATATGTGTAAACTGATACGTTTAAAAGAAAAGAAAGGAAAGGAAGGAAAAGGGGGCTACGAGGTTTCGAACCTCTGACCGCATGCGCCCAACACCACGCCCTTACCACTCGGCCACGCGCTTGCGTGTGTCACCTATGGGGCACAATATATATATATATATATATATATATTATATTTAATTATATCAGAAAAATAAAAGACGCATTTTGCGCCTTATAAGGTTCGAACGCAGTGTCTATTGGAGAGGGAGGTGGCACGCGTCCGCTGTGCCACCCTATTCGACCGTTCACTACTCTGCCGAAATAATATATATACTATATATATTCCGAATTTAATTTAATTAAAATTATTTAATTAAATTAAATACTCCAAATTAGTCCGTTGTCCAAAAATCATAAGTTATATATGTATTCTTACTGTCTCAGACCTTCTGAGTCCAATGGTGAGGTCCATGACTGCAAATGAGGTACCGAAAAAAATATGATGTATGAAATTACCATAATACCCCTGACCCTGTACAAGGCCCAAATGAAATCCGATTTCAAACACTTGTGAGACTGTATACATGATTAGATGACGAACCCGAGACAGAAATTATGTGACGGCAAAAATGACCAAAATACCCCTGACATACCCGAACCCAGATTTAAAAGCCGAGAGAGTCTAAATTGACTTTCTTCGACCTTCCGAACTCAATGGTTAGGTCCATAATATGAAAATCAGAACCGATAAATGTGTGAAGGCATCTGTTCTAACATGTTAAGCTGTGATCTAGGTAAAAATATCACTTAAACTACCATGGACAAACAGGGCAAGAAATTCACCATCATGACTAAGGCCCAGAGGTTAGCCGATAAGAAACAGCAAGAGTTTATGCAAGAATTACTGAGGCAGCAAAGAGTTATTGAGCACCATATTAGAATAGCTAAGTCCACTGAAATCGTCTCCGTCCAACCCTTCATATATAAGGCACGTACTAAGGAAATGATTGCCGAGGCCAAGATGAAAAAACAGGAAGATACTGAAACCCTAAGCCAAATGCTTAAGAGGTAAGACCTATGAACTAGCCACTATAAGTTAGTTCCATGAAACCCATCATAGGGTAGACTTACTCAGTCTAAGGTCATGAGTTGATAAATCTTTATAAATTGTTTTAGGCTTAAAGAGAAAAAGATGAAGGCTCCGTTCATAGCTTCAAACTCAAATATTGAAGGTGAGTAACTTCTGACACTGTTTAGTTACTGCTCCTTGGTCTGCTAAATTGTTTCGAATACCATATGTTTTAAATGCAATTGTTTTAAATGCATGCTTTTATCACCGATGACATGGTTTTTAGTTTCTCAAATGATTAACTATACTTCTGATTGATATGCTAGCACTCTGAACCGTTTATCTGTTTTGATCTATTGAACTTGACTTGGATTTATTGAACTATTACTTCCAAACTGATTCAATTACCATGTGATTTAAGCAAAGATTGAATTCGAAACTCTTTCCTGGATATCTGTGTTACTCACTGGGCTTTTTAAAGCTCATTCCATTATTTTAATAATTTCAGGGGAACTCTCAGATGGACAGGTTTAGCAGGTCCAGAACTTAAGGGGAAAATGTTGGAGACCCCCAGATAAAATGATAACCCATTTTTGTGAATCTATACCATTTTCGTACTTTTTGTGTAACTGAACAGATTATAACCTTTTGT
Organism: Nyssa sinensis; assembly: GCA_008638375.1. NCBI lineage: Eukaryota > Viridiplantae > Streptophyta > Magnoliopsida > Cornales > Nyssaceae > Nyssa > Nyssa sinensis. The sequence goes on from CM018033.1 coordinate 1,123,771, forward strand.
GGTGAAACTGTTTTGTAATCTTGATTAAGATAGGACTGGCTATGATGTATCCTGAATGCTCTACCAAGTATATATGTATGCATTCTCTTGTGAAAATTCCGCTGCTTAAATTATATATGTTGAATGCATTATGCTTGGGATTTATATCGGAATGGCCTGTGGTTAGGATTACCGTCGGGGTTTTGTTTTGAAAAAAAAAAAAACTGATAAAACCCGATGGGTGCCTAACTGGCCTTTGTCACGTGCCCCAAATCCGCACAGGGTGGGTCTGGGGGATGTGACACACTTTGAGCTATATCTGTTCTATTTGAGCTGTATCTGTTCTACTTGAGCTGCATTGTTCTATCTGAGTTACATTTGAGCATGCATATATATATATATATATATATATATGAACTGGTTTTGAAACCCATGGCTAGAACCTATGTTACTCACTGAGCTTGTTTAAGCTCATTCCATTTATTTAACATTTTTCAAGATATATCTCCATTGGATTAGAAAGTGCAAGGGCATGTCACTAGTAGACTGAGAGGCATTCCCAAGTGAGGATCTGATGGCAAAAATATGTGGAGACTTGAGTTCTAATAGATTGATTCTGGCTATTCAGGTGAGTGTGATGATATAGTTGACTTCATTCATATATAATAGATGAGTAGGGACATGGCTCATGGTAATGGTACTCTAGAGGAATTTGATATGCTCTGTGTTATATATCTGTTATGGATGTACTCTGTGGTTAGAATTATTAGCTGTTTGGTTATAGACTTGCTCTGTGGTATATACTTATGTGGTATATAGTTGAGTTGCGTTCCCAAGATAAAAAGGTTTTAATTTCCACTGTTCTGACCCTACATTCGGAATGCAATTCATCGTAAGGTTCAGAAGTTTGCCTTTGGTTGGTCGCATTGTCGGTCGAAAACTGGCAAGGCGTGTAACACCCCAATTGCTTGACTGGCATGTTTTGTGTATTGAAAACTGTTTTGGAAATGAAATGTCGGGTTTAGCTAATTTAATGTCTATTTTAATAGTGATAAAACTCGAATTAGTTAATTATGGGAAACTCGAAAAAATAAAAACTGACATTGGACCTTGGTTAATGAAAGATATTCTGAGTAGGAAGTGACAGAAAGAAACCGCACTGAAAAAGGAGTTACAGATTGGGAGTTAAGGCCAAAACAGTGAAACTGGAATTCTGCGACAACCAAACAGGGCCTTAACCAGAAAAATAGGAGAAAATGGTCACTTGGGAGGCCAAGGGGAATTGAACCCTTGACCTACCAATGTAGGTAAAATCTGTCCCAAAAAGTTACCAACTAGGCTGTTGGTTACTTTGTGCATTTATACAGCAATATATGTATATAACCTATAATCTTGCCCAAGCCACCACCCAAATTGGCCAATGGCCTTGCATGCATTCCCTTCATCATGACCCTCCATCACCTCCATCAGGTCAACAGCCACTAACCCCACTAAGGGCAGAGATACACTCACATATGTGTATATGTATAACCATATATGTGCACAAGTCTTGAGATATATATATATATATATACATATATTTAATCTCACATGAAAAGAGGCCCTTTTAGAAATCTGATACAACTAGTTGGTGGGTGTGTGCAAACGTGATAGAGAGAGAATGAAGGTGAGGTGTGGAGAGGGAGAGAGAGAAGGGAGATTGTACATGCAAGTGAGAGAGGGAATTGGCAATTGAAGTAAAGGCTTGAGGTTGCATGCATGACCTGAGGAACTTGAGGACACTGTGAGAGGTCTGGGTCGAGCCATAACCGAGAGGGACAGCACTGTGAAGGTAAAAATTCTAAATTATCTTCAATTCTTGTTTTGTAGATTTTGGAACTGTTTGATAGAAATGGGCTGCATGCATGGTTATTTTTGACCCTAAGAACTAGTTTGTAGCATACTGTGTGTGTTGGAGGTCTCGGATAGGTCAAGAACCATGAAACCCGAGACTAACCTCCATTGATGAAGCTTGGAAACACCAAGTCTAATTCGACCATAACCATTTGAGATTTTGCATGTCGAGACCTGAAATAGACCCTAATAGTATCTCATATATATACCTACGCGACTCCAGAACTCACTGTAGCCCCACGAATTTGAAAATGAAGCTACGGGTTTGAAACCCAAATCTTCTAAAACCGAGACCAAACTGAAAAATAAAAATAAGGTCTTGATCCTTATGATTTTTAGATCACATAGCTTCAAAAATCACATGAAATGGTGAAGAATCGAGGGAGTAGTATCGAGTTGCAGGTCACGGCTATCCTTTTGAAAACAGAACCTGTTAGGTTAATTCGAAGCTCAAAATCGATGCCAAAGTATTGGTGTGACCATCAGGAGTCGATACCACCCAGAAACAGAGACCAAAACAACCTAAGATCTCACGAAATAGAAATTTAAAAATCTGCAGGTTTTAGGGCAACACTGTGTAGGGTTTGATGAAGGAGACGACGCTGAGTCGACTCTGTGTCTTTAAAACCGAGTTGACGGGTTGGCTCGAACACGTGTCTGTCCCAGGGACTGCCACTGCATTAATTAAACTGCGTCGTTTTGGGCCGTTTATATGTTAAACAGTTACGTTTAAAAGAGAAAAGAAAGGGAAGGAAGGAAAAACGGGGCTACGGGGTTTCGAACCCCTGACCGCACGCGCCCAACACCACGCCTTACCACTCGGCCACGCGCTTGCGTGTGTCACCTTTAGGGCACAATATATATATATATATATTATATATTTCATTATATCAGAAAAATAAAAGACGCATTTTGCGCCTTATAAGGTTCGAACGTAGTGTCTATTGGAGAGGGAGGTGGCACGCGTCCAGCTGTGCCACCCTATTCGACCGGTCATTAATCTGCCAAAATAATATATATACTATATATATTCCAAAATTAATTTAATTAAAATTATTTAATTAAATTAAATACTCCAATTTAGTCCGTTGTCCAAAAATCATAAGTTATATATGTATTCCTACTGTCTCGGACCTCCTGAGTCCAATGGTGAGGTCCGTGACTGCAAATGAGGTACCGAAAAAAAAATATGATGTATGAAATTACCATAATACCCCGACCCTGTACAAGGCCCAAATGAAATCCGATTTCAACGGAACTGATACCAGTAGTAGACCTGACACTTGTAAGACTGTATACATGATTAGATGACGAACCCGAGACAGAAATTATGTGACGGCAAAAATGACCAAAATACCCCTGATATACCCGAACCCAGATTTAAAAGCTGAGAGAGTCTAAATTGACTTTCTTCGACCTTCCGAACTCAATGGTTAGGTCCATAATATGAAAATCAGAACTGATAAATGTGTAAAGGCATCTGTTCTAACATGTTAAGCTGTGATCTAGGTAAAAATATCACTTAAACTACCATGGACAAACAGGGCAAGAAATTCACCATCATGACTAAGGCCCAGAGGTTAGCCGATAAGAAACAGCAAGAGTTTATGCAAGAATTACTGAGGCAGCAAAGAGTTATTGAGCGCCATATTAGAATAGCTAAGTCCACTGAAATCGTCTCCGTCCAGCCCTTCATATATAAGGCACGTACTAAAGAAATGATTGCCGAGGCCAAGATGAAAAAACAGGAAGATACTGAAACCCTAAGCCAAATGCTTAAGAGGTAAGACCTAAGAACTAGCCACTATAAGTTAGTTCCATGAAACCCATCATAGGGTAGACTTACTCAGTCTAAGGTCATGAGTTGATAAATCTTTATAAATTGTTATAGGCTTAAAGAGAAAAAGAGGAAGGCTCCGTTCATAGCTTCAAACTCAAATATTGAAGGTGAGTAACTTCTGACACTGTTTAAGTTACTGCTCCTTGATCTGATGAATTGTTTCGAATACCATATGTTTTAAATGCAATTGTTTTAAATGCATGCTTTTATCACCGATGACATGGTTTTTAGTTTCTCAAATGACAGCACTCTGAACCGTTTATCTGTTTTGATCTATTGAATTTGACTTGGATTTATTGAACTATTAATTCCAACTGATCTAATTAACCATGTGATTTAAGCAAAGATTGAATTCGAAACTCTTTCCTGGATATCTGTGTTACTCACTGGGCTTTTTAAAGCTCATTCCATTATTTTAATAATTTCAGGGGAACTCTCAGATGGACAGGTTTAGCAGGTCCAGAACTTAGGGGGAAAATGTTGGAGACCCCCAGATAAAATGATAACCCATTTTTGTGAATCTATACCATTTTTGTACTTTTTGTGTAACTGAACAGACTATGACCTTTTGTGGTGAAACTGTTTGTAATCTTGATAAGATAGGACTGACTATGATATATCCTGAATGCTCTGCCAAGTATATATGTATGCATTCTCTTGTGAAAATTCCGCTGCTTAAATTATATATGTTGAATGCATTATGCTTGGGATTTATATCTGAATGGCCTGTGGTTAGGATTACCGTCGGGGTTTTGTTTTGAAAAAAAAAAAAAAAATTGATAAAACCCGATGGGTGCCTAACTGGCCTTTGTCACGTGCCCCAAATCCGCACAAGGTGGGTCTGGGGGATGTGACGAGGCGGCTAACTGGCATCACATCTTTCGCATCCGCGTAGAGTGGGGTGCGGGATGTGATAGAAAGTATTTAGCAAGAAACTTTTCAGCCATGTCTTGCCAACTAGTGATGCTTCCTGGTTGTAAAGATTGTAGCCAACCTCTTGCCTTATCCCTCATAGAAAAAGGAAACAATCTCAGTCTAATGGTGTCTTCAATAACACCATTAATCTTTATAGTGTCACAAATCTCCATAAATATCGCCAAATGAATATTGGGATCATCAAGTGGCGATCGACTAAATTGGGCTTGTTCCACCATGCTGATCAATGCTAGTTTGAGCTCAAAATTGTTGGCATTAATGGTCTGGCGTCTTATACCTGAGTAGTTGTTATTCACAACTGGCCGTACATAATCCTTCAAGGTGTGTGGCTGTGCATCCTGCTGTCCATCAGCCATGGCTAGTACTTTCTTCTTTCTTTGTGATCTAAGAGTTCTTTCAATCTCCAGATTGAAAGGAATAATGTCACGAGTTCTAACCTGGCACATCCAACGTTAAAAGCACACTTATAGAACAAAAAGAAAAGAAAATAAATAAAAATAAAGTTATAAATTAAAACCAAGATTACTTTGTATTGATATTGGCAAAAATAAGAAGAAATCAATCCCCGGCAACGACGCCAAAAGCTTGATCGGTGCAAAACTGCAAGTGCATAGTATCGTAGTTTTATAGTAAAGTGATGAGAAGAGTATCGTACTCAGGGCTTGGTAACTTACTTTTGACAAATACAAAAATTATATTAATCTCAACTTTATTTAGAAAAGTCACTAAGAATTTTATAATTTCAATTTAAAATAAAACAATTCAAAAAAAATACTCAAAGTAAAAGAAATATGATATTCGAAAATCAAATTAATAGGAAAGGAAACTTCTAGGAAATCGATTTCACCTAATCCATCACTATGCTTTACTCATCTAACTAATTGAATTTAATTCTCTATGTTTGTTAGCAAATCTCCAATTCATCCAAAAGCCTCTTTCGACAGTCAATTGAAAACTATTCTTATTCATTATTTTACACAAGAGTTTGCAAATTAATAAAGCAAGAATGCAATAAGACCAATGATTTTTAATACTATATAGGGTCATACAAGTCTTTCGATCTCTATATTCACCTATACTGAAATATCAAAGATCCATCCTATAATTTCCTTTTTTGACAGTAGATTACAAGATTAAAATCATCTAATTAGTGGCCAGTTAATTAGAAGCAATAAGCTCAGAATAAATTAGACAAACATGAAAAAAGAATTATTTCAAATTAACATAGAAAAGCAAGCATAGTTCAAGACTAGACTACATCATTTTCTTAGAATAAAGAAATTTAGTTCATGCTAAAAATTAAAATTCACATAAACGAATTAACCATTTTGTTCTGAGAGTAATGGAAGAGAATGAACAATAAAAAATACTCGTTACAGCCCACAGCAGCATCTGCCCAACTGTCACGACCCGAAACCCACCCTACGCGGATCTCGAGGACGAGATGCCAGTTGACCACCTTGCCGATTTTTCCCACCGTCAATGCGACCAACCAAAGGCAACTTCTGAACTTTACAATGAATTGCATTCTAAATGTAGGGTCAAAGCAGCGAAAATTAAAACATTTCTAAATTGAAATGCAATTCATCCAAACACATCAGAGCACGTCTAGAATCAGTCACCAAATATCTCCAGAGTATCAATATACATGCTCCAATGCATCCATTCTATATCAGTGAATTACTTAAGCGGAAGTCACACCAATACAATTCAGCTGATCAAAACTCATCTCCGATGATCAACAATCAGAATGTCTCCAAGTATAATTTAATCATAGTGATCCAACATACTAGGCTAACCTCATCACTAATGATGTAACATTATAATACAAAGTGTGAACTTAACCTTATAACATAGTCAACTTGACTTGGAGTTCATCTCGTCAGTGTAAATCATTTGTGCTTCACTAATTCTGTTAGTTATCTCACTGCATATCACCCATCGTAAGCTACCTAAAAAATGGTTATAAATATGGGGTGAACTGAAGTAAATTCCTAGCTTTGCCATGGGTCAAGGTTAGTTCATAAGAATAATAGGAGAAAGGGATAACAGATAGCCAATAGCCAATGAGCAGCAGTAAATGTATAGCCAGTTACCAAGATGCACAATAATGACCCGGAGGTCCCAAAGGCTTATCCCAAAATAAGATACAAGAAGATAGTAATAATGAATCCAACAACCGGGATCTAGCCAATCATGATAATCTGTTGCCACAACAAACACGATAGCCAATCAAAAGTATAACATGCTTGCAAAGAATATGATCATCCAACGAGTACCAAGGATATATCATCATCAAGTAAAGTATAACATGATTACAATAATATGATCATTCACAGGGCATAGAATATGATCATTCAACGAATACAAGAATAAATCATCATCGAGTTCTAATAACCCAGAAATGCGTGAATCACCTGGGGCCCGGCATACCCCACTAAAACGCACGCTCAGATCCGCCTCGGTTCCTTGGGCTCTCTGAAAAGCGTTAGAGCTCTTTCACTATAGGTCCCCAAGGACATACAAGACCCCAAAGGGTCTTTCCCCACGCAATCTGTGAATAGATGGGCCGTTGTGATTGAGCACAACCCCAGGCACATATAAAATATCATGATCAATAAAATTCCACACAGGATGTACAACCGTACAAAACAATTGGTATCACAATCAACAAGTCATGAAGTGTGTGGAATAACAAGATTTCTATCAATAGGATATATCTTAAGACTAGGTCATGGTATGATAGTGCAATGATGCTCAAGTATCAATGATCGAGTTCACAATGATGCAAGCAAGCAAGTCAAATTTGAAGTACAGGCATGAATAATTGATCACAAATCGATTAGTTTCAAAATGGAGAAATCAAGTTCAATAGGTAGTGATAGAGTACAAGTTTGGCAGAATATGGAAATAAATGTGACTGGCTGGGAATAACCACATAACAAAGTTCAGATTTACTTACCTCGGTTTCTTAGTATTGCATTCTCCATTTACAAATACTCTGACAATCTCCAGATACTTCAAGCATATCCTTGCATAGCCTGAATAATCATCATTAATCACAGACAGATCAAAATTCATTCATTGATGTCTTATTCATCATCTTAGGAGCCTATCAGATGACCTAATTAAGTTCATTGGCCTATTACCCACTCATTGGGTTCCAACTTATGTTATTAAATTCCTTAAATAGGCTTAGCAACTGTCAAAATAATATTTTAAGTCATTTTGACTCCAATCGTTATCAATTAATCATTTATTTGACCCTAGGGGAAAAATGGTAATCTTGCCTTTCTCGCTCCGGACCCTATCGTGGTCCTCAGAATATCCCAGATATCTTATATATAAATTTCAAAGTCTTTTGGACTTTATTTGGTATCTGTTTTTGATCATCGGGACACATCGATCATTTCTCATTTTATACTTTAACTGTTTCGGAGTCTTATTTAGCCCCATAATTATGTTTTATATTAGATTGGCTTTCTTTTCTAATTTATTCAGCCTTTACCTTGCATTTTCTATACTTAAGGGTATTTTGGTCATTTCACATTTTATGATATTCTGACCCCGATTCATTATTTAGTCACATATGTGAATTTATAATTATTTGGACTTCTACTAGTATCAATTTTGTCCAATTTGGACTTTATTTGGGCTTCGTACCATACTAGTGGCATTTTGGTAATTTTACACTTTCACGCGTCACATTTTTCGGTACTTCGTTTGCTAGTATGGCCTCCACCGTTGAGTCCAGAGTGCCCAACATAATTAAAATAGATTGTCTTTTATTTTTATTTGACCTATGTATCATTAGGGGCAATACAGTCATTTACGATTGCGTGTCTGTATTTTTTGGGACTTAATTTCCCAAATCGGACTTTACCGTTGAGTTCGGAATGCTCGAAATAGTAAAAATATACTATTTATTTATTTATTTTGGACTTCGTTTGACTCATTTAGTGTCCAAGGGTAAAATAGTAATTTTACCCATTTAACAAAATAATTAAATAAATTATTTTATTAATTATTTATTTTCTAGGGACCCATATGCATAAATTTTTTAGAAGTTGGGCTAGAATACAAATATTCAGAATAGTTGGGGTCACACTATAATTAAGAATAGTTTTGGTTTAAATTTTCTTTCAATTAAGCCCTTGGACCGTTGGGTTTACTAGGTCAAACCCTAGACCGGCTTAATAAGCCCTTGAACCAACCGGTTTAGGCTATAATAGAGAACTGGAATAGCAGATACCTGTTATTCCCCTCATCCGTGGTTTGGTCTAACCCTGTTCCTAATTCCAATTTATAATCTGTGTTACCAAACAAGGGGAAATCAACTTATAATTAAATCTTAAACGGCGTCATGCCACTTAAGCCCATTTATGCAACGGGCGGGTTCGGACCAGAACCCAGGTCCGACCTGAAGTTCGGCCCATGAATACTATTCATCGTCCCCAACAATTGAGGTTACTGTGCTTCTTCTCCACAGTCGTCTTCCTCGACAACGGTAAGGAGAGTCCGATGGCATTTTGGGTTCGGTCCAATGGGGTTCGAAAGGAAATCTCATGAGGCTTCCATATCCAAAGTTAGTTTTTGGTTTAGCTTAGGTTCAGGCCATCAAAAAGTGAGTTGCAGGTCACAACTCCAGTGATGGCCGATTCTCCGGCAATATTCCAGTTTCATTTTCGTGCATTTTTGAGTCGTTTTGTGTAAAGATCAGAATTTTTTTTTATTTACATTTATTTATTTATTTATTTCTTTTGTATAAAATGTGTACTATACATGTGTGATGTATTGTATATGTATATATATATATATATATTAATGTATGTGTAAACAAGACATGTGTGTGTGTACTGCCATGAGGTGTGTGCATGTGAGCTGTGTGTGTGTGTACGGTTGTGTTGGTGTGTGTGAGGGTATAATATAATATATACATATACATAAATACAAGAACACAAGAAACATTAAATGCAAGTTAGTATGTGAACAGTGTGTGGCTGATGGTGTGTGTAAGTGGAGGTGCAGTGTGTATAGTGTAGATTGTGTGTAAATACAAGAACACAAGAAACATTAAATGCAAGTTAGTATGTGAACAGTGTGTGGCTGATGGTGTGTGTAAGTGGAGGTGCAGTGTGTATAGTGTAGATTGTGTGTGTATGAGGAGAAATTCTGAACTGAAAAGAAAAGAAAAAAAAGAATAGAAAAAGGTGAAAGTGGCGTGTGATGTGTAGTGTGTACCCTATATATATTATATATTATATATATGCATATCAAGTGGACTAAGAAAGCAGGAAAGAAAAAGAAAAGAAAAGAACAAGGAGAAAAGTAAAAAAAAAAGGGGCTTGCTGTTACAGCCGTGGTTACTAAAAAGAGAAACCGTAGAGAGGGGCGGTACAGGAGTAGGTTGCAGCAGGAACAATTTTATATATATATATATATATATATATATATATATGTGGTGTGTGGTGGTGCAGCAAATGAGAAATTGGAAAGAAAAGAGAGAGAGAAATTGAGGTAGCAGCCACGGCAGACCTGGGAGAAGTGGAGGTTGAGAAAGAAAAAGGAGAGGAAGAAAGTAGCGGCAGCAACAGCGCTGCAGCAAAGAGGGAAAAGGGAAATTTGGTAGTTTGATGGTGTTGCTATTGGAAGAACAGCAACTGTGGCTAAACAATGGGAGTTTGGAGCAGCAGGTGATAGATCCGTATTTGTGTGTGTAGCGTGCTGGGAGAGACGGATGAGCTGAGGAAATGGAGGAGAGTAATAGCTGCAACGGGGTTCGGTCCTGGTGATGCCGTGGGGTTAAACTAGTGGGGCATAGAGGTAGCACACAACAACATACCTAGAAAATTGATAGAGGCGGCAGCAACGGATGGATTTGACAAAAAAAAAAAAACAACTGCTGCGACAATTACGGGCAACAGACCTGGGGAAGTTCAACAAAGGGATTGAAGGGGGTAGAAGCTCTACGATGTGGATTCCGTGATGGTGCCATTGGAGGACTGATTCAGTCCCTGTGATAGATTAGAACAGGGGCTGTTGATAGAGAACCTGATAGGTTGCTGTGATGAAAGTGGGGGAGACTTGATGCGGCTGCAACAGCGGCTGCAACAGGGTAAGATACTGTAAAGACCTGAAAAACGGGGATAAAAAAAAAAAAATTTTGTGATAAAGCAATATTTAAATGTCCTTAATATTTTTATTTGTATATTTATATTATTTTATTTTATTCAAGTTAGACTATGGAAATAACATGAAAATAAATAAGCCATTAGCAGGGACCCGATGATGGTAGAATAAATTCCCGGCTTTATTGACGAGTTGTGATTTAATATTTTATGAAATAAAATATTTAATAAATATTAAATATGATCCAATTTACGTGAAGACGGAAAACACTTAATGGAAATATATGCAATATATATATATATATATATATATATATATACGAATGGCCATATAAAGCATTATATTGCTTCATGGATACTTGGATGTACATAAACCCATCTAAGCCCATCAAGGGCCTAAACCTCAGCCCATACAATACTTAACATATATATATATATATGTATATATAATTGGGGAGCTTCCACATTTGTATGGTGTTAAATGAATCAGGAAAGAGAAAGGGAAAGAGAAAAAGAAAAGGGGAGGCTGTTATTGGGGGTGGTCGAACAGAGAGAAAAGAAGAGACGGAGCTGTTATTGGGGGAGGCTGTTATTGGGGGTGTCCGAGATCGAGGGGCATTGGGAGGTCTCTGACGCTATATGCTGTCGGTGCCGACGAGCAATTGGGAGTGTGGGCCGACAGGTTCAACAACCAGGTGGGTTTGATTGTGGTCTGGAAAAAAAAACGGGTTCCATAAAGGGGGGGTGTAGATCGACGTCGGTGGCGGTTGCGCCCGACGCTCCGTTCCTGGCTGCGGGGACGATGGCGGGGGCGATCGATCTGTCAGTGAGTTCGTTTGCGAATCTTGATGTCTTCGAACTCGATTTTCAGTCCGACAATCGTGGCCCTTCCGTAGTCGGCTTGTCACTGATTTTCGAACGATTTGATCGGTTGTCTTGGGGAGATCGAAACTCTAACAGAAAGTCGGGAAAGAGAGAGTGCTAGTGCGAACAACATGTCGGTGGATACGGTGGAGGCGTCGCTGGTGAAGGGCGATGAGCAGCCGCTGAGTTGGCAACGAGAGAGAAGGAGGTAACTGTAGTGGGAATGGAAGAAGGGTAAGTCGACCTTGAACAGAAGATGGTTTTGTGGAGGATTCAGATTGTGAAATTAGAAGCGACAGGTCCTCAACAGCATCGGCATCGGCTTAAACCGTGTCCCTGTTCTGCTATTGTGATCCAGGAAGCTCACCAAATCAGCTTCACTGATTTTCTCGAGCAGCGGAAAACATGGATAATGAAAATATAGTAGTTGACTGCTACTGAAGCAAAGTTGTTTGGGGCTTCGGGTTTTGGATTTACCTACAGCGAGTTGGAGCTGCTGTGTCAAACTTGAGGCAGCAGTTGTGGGTTGACCTTGACGAGCAGTGAGGAGATGACTGTAAGCGTGGCTGCGGCTGTTACAGGGGTGTGGGTTGGGTCAGTTTGGATGTTATTAAAGCAGCAGTGAGGAGGCGACGCAGGATTTGGGTGGAGATAAATCCAGCGTACAGCAGCAGACCTAGGGGAAATCACGTTGGGTCTAGGTGTGTGGTCAAGATTCCGTCCCAGCATATCTGGGATTCAGAATGGATTCTTGAAGCATCAAGTGTGAGCCATTTTATTTTTTTGTGACAGATTTGGCGTGTTGGCAGATTTTGAGATTGAAGGTGGGAGACTTTTATTTTGATTTTTTTTGTTACAGGGTTGGCTTTGTGTGAATCTTGAAATAAAACTTGAATGGATTGAGAGGGAAATTATACAATGGAGGAGGGGAATTTCAGCTAATGAATTTGTGTTGAATCTCGAGGAACCGAACAAATCAGTGTTGTTGGAAGGGGGTTGGATGAGCGAAGCTAGAGTAGAGATACTTTTGGCAGTAGTGAATATTGGTTGAAGAAGTTCTCTAAATATGAACCTGCAGAAGTTAAAGTCTTTTGGGATAACGGTTACTAAACTGCCCAAGCTATTGTGACATTGACAACGATTAGGATTGGTTTCAAGAATGCATAGAATTTGAGAAATGTTTTGAAGCTGACCACCACAGTAGTACATTATCACCGATTGGTTTGACTTCGTGGCAGCACACGACTCCCAAGGGTTGAGACAAACCCTCCAGGTATGATATTTTACTAATGTGAGAAATAAGGTTAAGCTTAGGAGTATTTGGTAAAATGATTGAATGTTCTCTGTGCTTAATTGCTATTAGGAAATCACTTAGAATTTGATCGTCTTGATAGCCTTAGATTCGTTGTTTGTGCACTTATGTATTTCTTTGAATTGTTAGGGAATTTATTTGAATGAGAGTATGATATTTTGCTAAGTAAGGAATAGGATCAAGTTTACGAATGATTTGCATGTTGATTGATTTATACATGTGTTGATTTGATTAGGAAATCACGTAGGATATAATTACTTGAAGAACTTAGAACTGATAACTTGCGTACTTTGATATGTGCTTTGAATTGTTTGACGATTTGTTGCCATAGTAAAGATGGATCTTATCTCTGAGTTTGGATTATTATGTTTTGGTTTACATTTGTGTCGATATATCACGTGTTTGGGAAGGTGTGATAGTTTGATGTATTGGTGCCTTATGGAATCATATGTTCTTTGTAAATTGAAGGGATGGTGAATGCGTGAATTAGGCATGTGTTAAATTTGATTATTCATGGTATACAGACTTGTGGAGGAAGTTTTGAGATTCAGATGATATTGTTGCTTTAAATGTGCTACATTATTTAAAGTATACTGCATGTGTCGACAAGAAATGTTTTGTTGAGATTGTAGCATTGCATGGAGGAATCATGGCATTTGGCATAGTGTGATTCATTGATGACATAGTGTGGGTTGAGCACGAGGTGCTATGCATTGGTGCCCAGATTCCAACGGATGTGTTCCGTAAACGGGTATTGGTACTCAGATTCCATCGGATGTTTTCTGAAAACGAGACATGGTGCCCAGATTCCAACGGATGTGTTCCGTAAACGGGTATTGGTACTTAGGTTCCATCGGATGTGTTCCGAAAATGGGACATTTGTGGGTGTTTCATATGCATTGTCATGTGGCATAGAGTTGTGTGAGTGTTTCATATGCATTGTCATGTGGCATGGAGTTGTGTGGGTGGTTCATGTGTGTTGTCATCACATTGCATGGACAATTGGATGGCATGTGGATTTATTACCATTATGTGGTATGAATGAACTGGAAAGCATGTGGATTATTGTTATTATATTGCATAGATGATGTGGGAAGCATGTGGGTTGTTGTTAGTACATTTCTAGGATGATTTAGAAAGCATGTAGAGATAAATGTACACTTGCACATGCCACGCCTTGGTTTTATTTCCTACATTAGTATTATATCATACCAGCATGTTGGCGCTGACCCATTCGTGGGCACAGGTTTCAGTTAAAGCTCCTGGTATGTGGGATTTGATGAAGTCTTGGAGAAATGAGAGGAAATAAATTTGGAGGAATATTTAGCCCTCGGGATATACTTGTGTAATATAAGGGCTTAAGCCCAAATAATATGTAGATGATAACTATATGTGTATATGTCAAAGGGAAAGAATGTGTGTTTAATTTTTATGAATTGTGGCCATCGAATGAGGATGGATTGTGACGCGTTTGTATATATATATATGATGTATTGTGATTATCAGGGGGAAAAAGGCTCGAAAAACAAAGGAGGTTCTGCCAAAATTTTATGAAAATTAAAGAACTCTATCTAATTTGTCATAAATTCGTAAATCTAATTAATTACCTTTCATTTTATTTACTTTCTGTTCGTCAGTCACACCTCGGGTTTCGGTCAGAAATTCGGGGCGTGACAGATACTGACCCTTAGTTTTAATTTTTTTTTGAAGCATGAATGATTAGATTGATTGTAGGATTTCGTTAAGCATAAAAATTGGTTTAGATTGCAAATTGGAATAAAAAAAAATGATTTAGAAGCTAGAGAGAAAACAAAACTTACAGGGAAGAACACGTTTGGCGGTTGAGTTTTGTGATTTAATTTGGGCCAAACCGGGTCGGGTCCAACCCAAACTACCCACTCAGATGGCTGCCCAACACTGTTACTTTATGGGTAAAATTTTTAATTTGAGTTTGGGGGGTGTTTGGTTGAAAAGGAGAAGCTATCCAATGATTGGCTTGAAAATGTACAGGAAATGAAAAAAAAAAATAGGAAAGGCAGTGAATTGAACCTCTGACCAAGGGAGAAAAGGTGAGAAGCTTAACCCATTGTGCCACCAAGGCACATGTGGTATGTTTGGGCTCAAATACTATGTGTATAAGCTACACTAATTAATTTAAATAAGTGATTTAAATTAATAAATTTCAAATTAAACCCCGACGTGCAAATTAGTCGAATGAATAATGAAAACTTACTATTTTGGATCTTCTGGATCTAATGGTGAGATCCGTTTCACGAGACAGAGTCCCAAAAAAAAATACTCGTAGGAACGCCAAAATGACCAAAATGCCCCTAAGTTAAAAAGAAATCAAACGGACTCTAATTAAAGTGAAAAAATAGTGCATTTTTATTATCTCAAACATTTTGGACTCAACCGTACAGGTCTGATTTGCGAAAAGAGATCTCAGGATGTGAGGACCCGTGAAAGTGCAAAATGACCGTTTTGCCATTTTTTGGCTCGGATGTCCAAATTAAATTTCGCGAAGGCCCAAACCAATTTTCTTCAACGTTCTGGACTCAACAGTAGAGTTTAATTTGGCAAATTAGGAACTCATAAAATAAAGACATAAAAATTTGATGAATAGCATAATTCAAGTAGCAATTGAACTAAGTTGTATTTCTTGATTTTAGGAACGCGGAAAAAGCAAGGAGAAGGTGGTCTGACCTTCTGCATTTTCACTGTAGTTTAGCTACACTGCGAGTACAATTTCTTAGGGTTGAGACCAACCAATCAGGTATGATATATTGTTCTAAGGAATTGGATTAAGTTAGGAATGCATTGCCATGTTGACTTGATGATTCACATTTTGCTTGATTGGTTATATGCGCATGGGTTTCTTATTATCTTTTTGAAAGTTTGGGTAAGTGATAGATGTGGATCATGACTATATGTATATCGCATGTGTTAGCATAATGTGTGAATTATATTCTTCCAGAATTGTTCAAATTATGACATATGTAACTTAAAGCATGTGTTTAAATGGACTATGTATAGCATGTACCCTTGATGAAGGGATTTCGAGATCAGAATGTTATTGTGTAATGCGTCATCTAAAGCATGCTTCATGTGTGGATAAGATGCTTTGCTTATATGCTCCTCGTTGCCCTGTAGATATATGATTTGTCCTATGTGTTGGTGTTGTATATGATTTATGTTTTTTTTGGAGAGTTGTTCAGATTGTGAACACATGACTTGAGTATGTATTTACGTTGATCATATAGTATATACTTTCATGTGAAAGAGGTTTTATAATTTAGATGTTGTGGTTGCTTTAAGTGGAATGGGTTATTCGAAATATATTCCATGTGTTGTAAGGAAGTGTTTTATTGGGATTGTATTAGTGCATGATGGAATCAAGGCTTATTGGCATGGTGTGATTCATTGAAAGCATAGTGTGGGTTGGGCACTTGGTGTCGTGCATACATGGTACTCAGCTTCCATCGGATGTGTTTCAAAAATGAGACATGGTACTCAGCTTCCATCGGATGTGTTCCGAAAATGAGACATTGTATAGGTACTCAAGTTCCATCGGATGTGTTCCAAAAATGAGGCATGGTGTATGGCATAGAGTTGACATGATGGCATAGAGTTGACATGGTTGTGGCATAAAGTTGTGTGGGTGTTTCATGGGCATTGTCATTACATTGCATGGATAATTTGGATGTCATGTGGGTTATTGCTATTACATAGTATGAAGAATTTGGAAGGCATGTGGATTATTGTTATCACATTGCATGGATGATTTAGAATGCATGTAGAGATAAATGTACACTTGCACATGCCACACCTTATGTTACGTTAATGGGTTGGATGACATGTAAATTATTGCTAGTGCATTGTATGATGATATCGAATGACATATAGACATAAATGTACACTTGCACATGCCACGCCCTTAATTTTGTTCCTTGCATTAGCATTATATTATACCAGCAGTTGAGCTGACCCATTCGTGGGATAACACATTACAGATGACGCTTCCGGCACTTGAGACTTGAGGAAGTCTTGCAGAGTGGAGGAGATATGAGCTTAGGAGGATATTTGGCCCGTGGGGGCATATTTTGTGACGTAGGGCGTAAGCCTGAATGACATGTTAAATGTTTTTATTGACTGTGCTTTACATGTATGTACATTGAAGGAAATGAATGTAAGTTGGGTTGAATCTGTTAGATTGTCCTTTATTTTATTTTCTTTAGTTTCGTTACACTCACCCTCGGGTTCATGAAAATTCGGGGCATGACATTTTGACTCCTGATTTCAACCACTGAAACCTTCTAGGACCCATAGGATTTGTTTTGTGTAATTAAAACCCACAAATGCAACGGTTTTAAAGGATTATTCTTTTTGGTTAGCCGCGCCTGCAACTGCCATTTTCTCTCCCATTTCTGGACCATTTTGGTCCATTCAACTTGCATTGAATCCCATTTTTTCCCTAGTTTTTAGTCACATAAGTGGTTTTAAGCTCCCTCGTGTGTTTACCAAAAATCAGCTTTCCTAGGTTTCGGGTTCATGGTGATCTTAGGGTTTACCTGCTCTAAACCCATGATTTCTCTTCCATTTTATCCCACTCATAGTATATTCCACATACATGCGAAAATAAAGCTCTAAAATAGTTTGAATAGAAGGAAAATTTAGAGAGAGAATTTTTACCTTCTTGGTTTCTCTCTCTTCTTCTAGCCCTCCTTCCTTCTCTTGGCTCAGTTGGTAGTTACTCTCGGGTATAGTCAAGTTCTACAATACCAGGCTCCTTCCTTCATCTTTAAGTGGCCACACACTCATATGTATACACACACTTTCTCACACACAAAGTCTCCACTTTCTCTCTCTAGGTTCTCTCTCTCTACATCACTCACGCCTACACAACTCCCTTCATACACTGTCTGAGCATACTCACACTTGGTGTTTTTCTAAAAGAAATGCAAGACTTATGTGTATATGAGTGCACCTATACATATACTTATGTATATACACTTGTAGGGTTTAGGTGTACTGATATGGGCTAGGGCAGAGGGTGATGTGGGCTGATGTGAGGAGGCTCAATGGATAATGAGGGGTTTGCATGTATGGCCATTGGCCAATTTGGGAGGTGGGCTTGGGTCATTTAGGTTCATAAACAATTCAGTTGTATAATTAAGCACAAAAGTGCTGACAGCCCACTTGGTATATTTTTGGATGCTTTTACACTTCCCTCACTTGGTCAAGGGTTCAAATCCCATTGGACTCACTTTTGGCATTTTTCCCTCCTTTTGGGCTTATGCCTCGTTTGGCTGGTGCAGAATTCTGTTTTATCTATTTCCACTATATTTTCTTTTCTAGTGCTCTTTTTATGAAACGATTTATTTTGAGGGTTTCGTATTTCGGTTAGCTTTGATGTCAAAGGTCTCGTGTTGGTTATTATTTATTTGTGGTCATCATAGTTTGCTAATTCGGGTTTCCACAGTGTTAAATGACATCATTTCACCTAATTAATTGGTAATTAGGATCGGGTATTACACCTTCCTCTCTTGACGCGTTTAATTATTTTATTGATCTATCGTGACCGTCAAGAGATTCCTGATTAACTTTCTCAATTATCCTTTATGTCAGTTCTAATTAATAATTAGTGGACTAATTATAAATTAATTAGGGCGAGGTGTTACACCAGCCGCAGCCCTTCTATTTCTTTCTCTTTCTCTTTTCCCCAGCCTGCGCGCCTTCAGCCGTTGTTCTTTTCTTTATCTTTTTCTTCAGCCGCTTGTAGCCGCAGCCAAGTCCAAGCCGCACAACCCTTTCATGCCGCAGCAGGGCCTAGTTTCCTTGCTCCTACCGCAGCTTCTAGGTTCCTTTACTTTTTCTCTTTTTCTTACGCAATCAGCCGTTGTGCCCCTACTTTGTTTTTTTCCTTCTTCTCTCTTTCTCCATTCTCAAGCCGCTGCGCCTCTTTATCTCTTTCTTTATTCTGTTTTTTCAAGCCCTTACGCAGTCGCCTCTTTTGTTTTTTTCTTTTTGTTTTTTTTTTTCCTTTGCCCAGGCCCACTTTTTTTTTTTTTTCTTTCTTTTCCTTTTTCTAGTCAGCGCCTCATGCCCTAGCTGCAACCGTTTTTTTCTTTCTTTTCTTTACCTTATGACGTAACTTTAAAAGTAGGACCTCTTTCCCTTTTTTATTTCTTTTTATGGATTGCAAAAACCCTAACCAGTTTGTCATCTTTCGATGTGGGACTTCTAAAAATCTCATTTTTCTTCCCTTAGAATCTTTAATTTCCTCAACTTCTTTTTCTACACGCTGGATCATGCTTCTTCTAGGGCTAGCATTTTTTTTTTCTTTTAAGGGGCTTGGGCTGGACGGCTTGTATAAAATATGGGATCAGCTGTCATGGATCGAGCTCACAGGCCTAATGAATAGGTTGTCTGGCCCATGCAATCCATAGACGATAGGCTGCTTCAATTCTTCAAATCTGAAATAAAATATAAAATTTAAATGATGACAATGAAGTCTGAAATCACCCAGAAAACAAATAAAATTAGACTAAATTTTAAAGTTAGGAGGTGATAAACTAAATTATGCAAGTCATCAATGGGGGAAATAAATGAATAATCAATCAAGTCTATTTAATCACCTTTCATTTACTTTTCTTATTTCATTTCACTCACTCCCCGGGTTTGTGAAAATTTGGGGCGTGACATATGGCATGTCACTACATAGGCATAAATATCAGTACAATTTTTGGGAGTTACGCGATGAAAATAATTCACGCTCCCTATAATCACATCCCTTGTGTTACATTGCTACGTTTATTCTTTTGTGACCATTATCATTATGTTGACCGTGACCATTACTAAAATCTTGACATTGCTAGTTAATCATTCAAAAAATATTTGATTTTGGGTTGCATGTTAGTTGAATTGGCATTATTAGATTAAATTAAGGAAAATGTGATGATGGTGATTGAATAAGGTCCAAATCTGACAAGCTTTATTGCATAACAATTGATGCCACTGTGATGGTTAGTAAGGGGAGATTGGTGGTAACAAATTTGTGGTCTTATTGTATTCTGACAGTTAAAAGGGATAGTTGTGTGTGTGTTTGTGTGTGAGAGAAAGGGAGAGAGGTTGTCAATGATTTGGATGGTGACTAGGTGTAGGTGGTAATAACAGATATTGCTGATTTTGCTGCTAGAGACCTTTGAATTTATAAATTATTGCATCTTAAATAAGGCTAGTTAAATTTTCCCTTTAGCCAAAATAAAAATTGAATGGGAATAATCAATCTTTAATAAGCTAGCAAAATGGCTAGCAAATTTGCGTAATAGCTATCTTAGGGGAGTTGGTTCTCTCTTTCTCTCCCTCCCTCATTTTATTTTGTTTTGAATAGGTTTTGGGAATATAATAAAAAAAGTGGCTAGGTAAAATAAATAAAAATAACTTTTAGCTGTAATTTAATCAAATTTTTGCTAATAATCTTGGAGATGGATGGTTAGTTAGTGTAAAAAAGTATTTATTATAATTTTAAAAGAATCATTTATCAAAATATCAAAAGAATTCAAAATAATTAATTCATAATTTTGTTATAAAAAATAGAAATGAAATTTTTAAATCTGTGGAAAATCAATAACTCCCACATTTGGCAGATCCTTGCTATGAAAAAAGAATGATTTTCTATCATTAAAGTTTACTTTTATGAAAACGTCATAGGCCATTTGAATTCAAAGTGTTAGAAGGAAAAGTAATTAAAGAAGAATGAATGTGAGTTTATTTTAAGGGCAATGAAAATTCAGTCACTTATTTGATCCAAATTTAGACCTTAATTTAGATAAAGTCTGCTTTTGTGGGTTAAATTGAGAAGACATCATTAAAATTAGAAAAACATCAACTTTATATCTTTCATATATTGTATGGCAAAAATACCCTTTATAAAAATACAAAACTAACATTTCTTCTTTATTTTGCACAAACCCTAGTCTCTCATTATCTCACACAGATAAATCTTTTTACACAGCAGAAGGCCAATAAGCCCCAACATCTTCCACCACTATCACAACACCTTTGCTCTCACCTTCCATCACTGCTGCACGATCCCTTCCGCTACCCTCTGCCACTTCCGTAACACCCCTCTCCCCTACGGTAGAAGTATGTGTTCCTCTATTCACAAAGCTTTGATAGAGATTTGTTTTTCTTTCACAAAGTTATGAGATTTATATGAAAAATACAAATATTTTTGCTTAAAGATGGTGGATTTTTTGTGTGATTTCACCATTGAAAAGAACCTCAACAATCAACCTTCAAAGATCAAGAATTTTGAGGATCAACTTACCTCTGTATCCCTAAACTTGATCAAGAATTTCTCTCTGTCTTTTACTAATTCATTTTGTGATTCTGAATCTATTAAGGATTGGATTAAAGAAAAACTAAATTCATTTACGATTGAGCTAAAACTAGACAAAAACTGTCATGCCCCCGGCCCCAAAGACCTAAGGGTGACCCTGTAAATCATGGTCAAGGTAAATAAACAATTCCTGTATATCTCAAACCACCGTGTGATTAGCATATTCTCACTTGAGTTTTCATAACATAAATGTTCATTCACATTTCATACATATATCCCAACAAGGTTTACATATATATATATATATATATATATATATTCCACAAATGCATTCATCTTGTGATTTCTATTTCTAATTCAAAAGAATACAAGTCTCGTTAAGGCTTTCAAGCCTTCATATCAACATATAAAGATTGTAGAGCCTTTTGCATTACCAAAAATAACAAAAGATCAAATAGAAGTTGTGAATTTAATTACATCCTAACAATAAACATAAGAGTCCCAAAAGAGATGTCTTTATAATCTATATCATCAAGGCATCAGCTCCTTGCCATTACTTGCAACTGATAGGGGTCAAAACAACAACCCTGGTAGATATTCTAAAATAGAGAAAGTTAAGGCGATGCAAAGTGTAGGCATGTGAATTGTGTAGTGTCAACACAAGTTTCAACTAACATGCATACATGTCAATATGTTATTTATTATGTTTTCCAATAATGTAAACTTTCAATCCAACCACACAAAAATATGATAATAAATAAATGGGAGAATTATCATATAGTCATAATTAAATGCGTGCAAAATAAATTACCATTCAGGCCTCACGTTATTCCTCTCACTTAAATATAATCACCTCATCAAATCATCTAATGGCCTCTAAAAAAGCCTAGTAATTCACGAGCTACTAATCTGCTGGCTATGTATTACCACCTACGTGGGGTTACGATTTGCAATTGAAGGGAGACACAATCTGTCACATCCCAGATACCACCCTATGCAGTTTAGTGATAATGACTAGCTAGTTAGACACCTTGCTAATATGCTTAAATTTTTTTAGCATATTGATGACATATATAACCAAATGTCTCTTTACATAACCTAGCAGATTGCATTCAGTCGTATAAAAACTTATAGTCAAAATCTAATCTGTAAAAACTTTTTGTTTGAATGCAATCACACTCGGTAGAGTATAAGTGACATTACATCAGAGTTGCAATAATATGAGTCCAACATTACATTACACATATGTGTCTGAACTATTACATCATTCATATTTTATTCTTACTCTAAGCTGTCACAATAATCTTGTATTTGCCACATCAGGTTAGCACTTCTATAGCTGGGATACTAATCCTTTTCTAGCTATAGTCTTTATTCATCCTAGCTCACAATCATCTAGATTAGTGGCTTCTTAGTCCTTTTTGAAAATAAACAGGATGAAACTAGTGAGCTTTATGACAAGCTCATGAATAATGCAAGTTCCTTGTCATGGATTTATGAAAAAAAAAAAAAACTCCTTTTTAAAACCTTTTGTGACTTTGCATAAACTTTTATATGCTTTCATAAACATTTGAAAACATTGATAACTTTCGTAAATATTTATAGCTTTCATAAATTTTCATAAATATTTAAAAGTATTTATAACTTTCGTAAACATTCATGGCTTTCATAAACATTAATGGCTGTCATAACCATTCTTAACTTTCATGGATAGCAATTAAAAGAAATGTATTAAAAGCTACTGAGATTCTTAAAATGTATTCATATAATTGATCGTAACACACTTAAGAAAATGCAGATTCTTTTGCTAGATAGTTTTGCAAGGTAAAACATAGTAAGCACAAAACTATAGTCGAAAACTGAGTGAGAAATAATGTATATGCCAAGTTGTTTTTAATCTTTTCTTGTATAATCACATGGGTGGCTATTCAATCTTGTCTTATATAGTCATCTGGGCACTAAGTGTAATCTAGAGCCTGGCTTAAGCCCTTAATCGAGCATAACTTTGTCATCAATATAGCTTAACTCCTCAGCCGGGCATAACTATTTGTCATGAATTGAGAAAATTATAAGGCAGATAGTTTCATGCTAAATCATGCTTGCAAAACTTTTCATTAAGTTATCCATCTCATATAAAGCATTTGAAAATATGTTAATAAACATTTAAAGAGATGCTACGTAAAAGCATTTAATTCAAATATCAATCACTATATTCTGAAAACTATCATGCAGTTAAAACATTTGATATAACATCATAAAATTGTAAAGGTATTGAATGTAGTGTCGTAAAACTATAAGAGTTGTATTTAATGGAAATCTCTATTTCAAGGTTCATGGTTACTCACTTATGGTCCACATAGCCCACAGTTACTTGCTTACTCAATATGCCTTTACATTCCTCTTATCTATATTTCTTTGCTAGTGATCCTAAAGCATGGATCAAAATACATCAGTACTATATTAGTATAGGTACTCGGCTTAATCTTTGCTTACTTAATGTACTTGGTTTCTTCTAGACTTAGTCTTACTGTTTAGGATTCCCTTTTGGGTCTTTAATTAGGGTTTCTAATACCTCTTAGTTCATCGTGTGGCTTACTTTAACCTTTAAAGACATTTTTATCATTTGCTCTTTATGCGTCCGGTACTTTATTTATCTTATCGAACTTCATCTCTGAGTCCAGAGGGTCTTTTAATCATAAGACAAATCCCCTTTTTACTTTCCAAGTTCATTTGATTGCTTAATTAAGCTCTAGGGGTATTTTGATAATTTTACCATTCTTATGTCATGTTTTCAGTACCTAATGATCTTAAACAGATCTTATTTCTAGACTCGAAAGCCCTAGTAAACATTGGTATGGGTTCCTTTTTATGTCTTATACTCTTTTGATAGCTTAATTAAGTTTTAGGGACATGTTCATCATTTTTCAATTTGTGTCAGTGTTCTATTTGTCCTAAACAAACATCACCATTAGGTCCAGAATGTCGAAGATACTAAATTTAGCCTATTCCGGATCCTAATTAGCCTTCATATAGCTTACTTTAGGTCTAGGGACATTTTTATAATTTTTCTTTTTCATATAGGACTATGTTTAGGTAGCCGAATACTCAATTAGAGCTTACCATTAGGTCTAAAGCGTCCAACAATGTTAAGTTTGTCCCTTTCAAATTTTTCTTAGTTAGTCTAGTAGCCCATGTATTATTAAGGTAGTATAGGAATTACACATTTATATGTGTATGTATTTTTGGTATCTCGTTTGATGAAACAAACTTTACCGTTGAGTTTGGAACGTTGAAAAATCTTTGGGTAGGTACCTTCGTAATTATTGGTGTTCATTCAATAGTGAAACTAATACAATATAACACATTTAGAATTTGTCAAGTTTTTTCTTTCATATATTTCAAGGTTCCAATTTCCTAAATTAGACTCCGCCAATGAATCCAAAATGCCCAAAAACGTTGGGCTAGACTCTTCTTGTATTTTAATTGGCCTTTGATACACTGTATTTTGGCCTAAGGGTAAAATTATAATTTTACTTAATTAATTGAGGGCTTAAAAATAATTATTAATTATTTTTCTTGTGCCTTAATATGATTTTCTCAACATTCTGGGGTTAATTCGTAATTATGGGAAGTTTTACTTTAACCAATCAGGGCTGAACTGTTGGTTAGTTAATCCTTAAGAAATTGGCTAAAAACCAACCGAACCAGTCTCTATTTGGATGAATCGTGACTGAACCCTTAAAAACAAATTGGTTTGGATCGGTTCAGACATCAGCACTATGTCATTTTAGCGTCAGTAAAACAACGACGTGTTGCTTTAATTACTTTAAAATACTCCCATCAAAACAACACAGTTTCGTTCTTACTCAAGACGTCAATACGATGTCGTTCTATTTAAGTGGTAACCTGTTTCATTTGTATGCTGACCCAACCCGATCAATGTCTAACCTGATAACCTTGTCTGCTGTTCATCGTCATCCCAAAGTGAAATTCATTATATTAGAGAAACCCTAAAACATTTCAGTTCTATTTCATGCAACTTCTAGCTTTGTTTCAACTCCCTTTTGATTTTAATTAGTTTTTGAAACATAAAACTTCATTTTAACGTCAGTTTCATGGATTAAATCGAGCCATAAAGTTCGGTTGAGCTTGATTATTGTCATACCTGTAACTAGATCGTACAGGTTCGTTTCTTAATGGTTTTGCCAAAAAATCATTAGGTTGTGATCCTCAAGCTATGGGGTTCCATCTCCTGTTCCAAAATCCAAGCTTAAGGCTTGTTTTCGATGGCTTCACATTTGGACCCATTTCTGCAACTCTTCAGTTCTAGCTATTCTTAAGGCTATTCCTTATAATTTTTACTAATTTTTGAACGTCATTACTTTTAGCTTCAATTTCAAATGATAAAAATTAGTTTTGCTCTAGTTGAAAACTAACCCACCTCTCAAGCTTCAACAATGGTGGTCGGTTTTGGTTCTAGGGTTTCTGGGCCCATTCAAAACTATTTCTTGGTGTGTTTTTACTCATAAACGTTACTGTATGCTTTTTAATCCATTAACAGCCCCAAACAACAGTTTATACAAATGAATTCTTAAAAGAAAGAAAATTGAGATTCTTAAGGTTACCTTTTAAGTGGCAGCTTCTCTTTCTATTTCGAGCCCTTATTCCCGAGCTCTAGAACTCTTCCATCTTCTCTTGGTTCAGTTGGTGCATCACATACATTCTTGTGTGCACATGTATATAACATTTCACAATTTTCTCTCTCTATTCCCTCTCTCTCTTGATGGCTGACTTATACTTGGTGCAACTTTGGAGTGAAGTGTGGTTTTGTACAAAGTCACCTCCCTTTTTTTCCTTTTACAAGTTACCATATATTATATGTGTATATGTGTAAATACATCCACTTACACACACTAGCTCACCTTTATGTATATTTTTAAATTTTTCTATCATGTGCAAGTCACATGGTGGTCAAAAATAATTTTTAACTATTTTTCTTTATTTTCTTTTCATTTTCCTCATTTTTCTCTATATATGTGTACACACATATTTACACCTGTCCACACACTTAGTGTGTGTATTAGGGTCTCTTATATTATGTATAGGTCACATAATACTTAAAATAATTTTTTGTATTTTTATGTTATTTTTCTTTGCATTTTATGCATTTATTTGGCATTTTCTCTATTTTTTGGTAATTAATAAATAATTTTTATTATTTATTAATTATTGGTGATGTGTCACTATTTTAGGCTGGTGATGCTTGGATCACTAGTCAAATGGCTTTAGTTGATCTTGGTTAGATCAATTTGACTCATGACCGGTCAACTCCTACTTTGATTCGGTCTGATTCATGATACTGTGATATAATGCACTGGTATGCTCTTATTTTGGTTCTAATGATATGGTATTTGTTTAACTCCCAATTTCTTTGGAAGTGGGTGTTACACAATCCCTATCACACAATATTCCCGGTCTCTAATGCAGCCTCACAACATGCCACTCTTTCTTGTCCCTCAACCCATTCTAAGGATTAATTATCCACGTTCTCATCTTCCATTTCCATTTTCACATTTCATCCTTTATTAATGTTTTCTACTTCATTTACAAACATGCCCAAAGTTCACATCATTTCATTGTTCATCACAAAGCACAATAATGCCGATACAACTTCATAACTTTTAATAATCTAATCATTTAACTCAAGCAAAAAAAATACACACATACAATGTCACGCCCCAAATTTTCACAAACCCAGGGAATGAGTGAAGTGAATTAAGGAAAAGAAATAAAAGGTCGTTAAGATAGATTTAGTTGATTATGCATTTATTCCCTCATGTTTCCCCAAGATTTAAAATGAAAACTTGCTATTAGACTTAACCAAAATGGTATCCTAATGTCACTCAAACATCCCTCCCAATTAATAGTCAAAATAGTTTAAGTCATGTTCAAAAATGGCTTCTAAAACAGTCCCAAAGTATCTCTAAAAATGTCTTGGAATAATGGCCCAAATGGGCCCCAAATGCCCTAAGGCATGGGCCAAGAATAGGTCAAAAGGTTCACCAAAATTGGTCTAAGGATGTGGCCAAACATGGCCCATGAGAATGGCCAAACATAGCCCAATTGGGTGCCAAACATGGCCCAAAAAGGTGACCAAAAATGGTCTGAAAAGGTGGCCAAAGATGGCCTAATAGAGTGGCCAAACATAGCTAAAAAGAGTACCCAAACATGGCTCAAAAAGATGGCCAAAGGGGTAGGTGTCATGGAGGTGCAACAGGCTGGTACGCAAGAGGGTGCTAGGCGCACATGTGCACGCGTAAGGGGGGTAGGCTGGCAGGGTGCGCGGGGCAGGGTGCGGCGCCTACGCGCGTAGGGCACGCAGCTGGGTGGTAGGGGCAGTCAGGGCTGGTCTGGTCTGCTATCCTGCAGGTTTACTATAGCTAGCTACAAGCTAATTGTTCCATTTTCTAATTTTTTCTTCAAAGTGTTGCAACTTGTTTTTCCAAGTTTTAACCTACTTCCTCAAGGATTTTATGTCACGACTCGAAATCCGCCCTGTGTGGACCTCGTGTTGGGACCGCCGCCTGCAGACCTGGGGGTCTGAGGCAAGGCTCACATAAGAAGAGGTATCGAATAGATATGCGACATGTGGTTTGCAGAAGCGTGAAAAACTTTTTCTTTTATTTTCTCATTTTAAAATTTGCACATCCGTCCGATACTGCCGCTATTTACATTGCGTATACATGATCATACATTCAGAGCATGATTAAAAACTTAAAGGCTTTATAATTAATACATGTTTAACTGCCCTAGGGGGCTTAATACATAACAGTTTACTACTTCCTAATACAAAAGCTACTATTAAATTCCATAGTGTTCCAGAAAAGATACTACTTAAACAACCCCTCCAAAAATGGCCAGACTCTTCATCATCGTCATCAAAATCAGGACTGCCGCTAATCACCTGAAAGGGGGATGGATAAAATCCGGGCAAGCTAATCTAAGCTTGTGAGTAATTCCTGCACTTGTCATGGGGTTTTCAATTGGTAGTGGTTTAGCACATGAGAGTTTATAAAATACTCACTACCAATTGGTCGTACGTTTAGAACACAGAGTATATGCATTCTTAAAACAGATAGCTTTGAAACATTTAAAGTATTCAAGCTAAACATACATTTCTTCAAGTAGAGTATATGCACTTCAAAAGCATATAAACATGCATAATAAAAATGGGGGTAAAAATCTGATTCCATTTTCAAAAGCGTTTGTCATCTTTTCTCTTTAATTAGGTGGAATTTGTTTCGAATCAGACTCCCGTTTTACTGCAATGCTACAATGGAGAGATCTCATTGCCTGGGGGATTAGATCCTACTACCGGGCATTTTTTCGTGTCATAGTTGAATTTCGAAGAATATCAACGTCGGCTTCGTGTCATAGTTGAATCTCGAAAGATTTCAACGTCGTATGCGGTACTTAAGTACCAATTATCTTATAAAACATTTATCACATGGTTTCTTCAATAGATACTTTTCATGAGTATTTAAAACATGAAATATATATAACTTCTACAATAAGACTTCAAATACTTGGAATAATCAAATTCAGAATATTTAAGGAAATTGGCATTTTACTCAGACATGCTCAATATTTCTAAGAAAGGAACTGTATAAAAACATTTACGGAGCATGTCATAACAGAATATTTTAAAACAGTAATCATATAAAGACTGAATTCGATATTCAAATGCTTCACATAACTTGAACTTAAAACTTCTTCAAATATATGGAGTTAAATCTCTACTTCAAATACAGGTTACTCACCTTATGCGTCTGGGTTGGCTCTACTGAGGTGCCTTCCCTTTGCCTTTCCTTAACCTATCATAATTTATGCAAAATCTCATAAATCTCATATGAAATCAACTCATGCTTTTGATCTATTCTTAGACTGTGTAAGCCTAACTAACAAAAATCAGCCTAATTATAATTGTACCACATATCTAGTTTCTTTACGTACTTTAACGGTAAATAAATATTACCTCTGAAGCCATTCACTCAAGGTTTCAGTGTCTTCTTGTTCCTTAATTTTCGCTTCAGCAAGTTGTGCCTTCGTTGGGGTTTTATAAATGAACGGCCTAACTGAAACAATTTCGGTTGACTTGGCAATCCTTATTTTCCTGGCAATCACTTTCTGTTGCCACAGTAAGTCTTCTATGAACTCCTGTTGTTTCTTATCCGTTGCCCTTTGAGCCTTGGTCATAATTGTGAACTCCTTCTGTTTCTTATCCATTATAGTCTACTTGTATATTTTAGCCTAAAACACAATTTAGTGTGTTAGGGAAATCAATTTTCATTTTTTTAAAATTATACTCTTCTGGTAACTCCATTAAATTTAATTTAATTACTTCACAATGTTTACGTGTTATATCTCCTCGTATTCTATTTCAAATATGTACCGTACTATTTAGTTTGGTACTTTGGCAAGTGTTTTAGTTCATAGCCTCCTAACTGATGCTATTCATCAAATTTTATGTCTCTGTATTTTAGACATCTCTTTTGGTTGAATAGACTCTACCATTGAGTCTGGAACGTCGAAGAAAGTCAATTTAGGCTTTCGCGAAACTCCGTTTGGGTTTGGTAGTAGTAGGGGTATTTTGGTCATTTTAGCATTTTTACTGGTCTTTATTTTTTGGGACCTCATCTCATGACGTGGACCTTATTATTGGATTCAGAAGGCCTGACATAGTAAGAATACACTAATAACTTCTCCAATTTGGGCATTGGACATGTTAGGGTAGTTTGGTAATTTACATTTTAGCGTGTCTTATTTTTTTTGGAGTCTCGTTTCGTGAAACAGACTCCACCATTGGATCTAGAATGCCCAAAATAGTCAAAATACACTATTTGTTTACTTTATTTGGACTTCGTTTGCCTTATTTATGACCTAGGGGTAAAATCGTTATTTTACCTAATTAGTAAAATAATAAAATAAATTATTTTATTATTTATTTATTTTTCAAGGGTGTATTTGCATTAATTTTTCAAGAACTGGGCCAGAATAGAATTCCGTAGAACTATTGGGGTCAAAGTATAATTAAGTAAAATTCTGGTTTTCTTTTAATTAATTTAATCACTAAACCAGAAGATTTCTGGTTTAAAACCCTAAATCGGTTTATTTAATCACTGGACTGACCGGTTTGGCTCATTCTCACCGAACCGTTCTAACCTAAATCAAAACGGTGTCGTGTTAATAATGTGGTGGCTATCCCATCTTCTTACACGTGTTCTGAGTTAACTCGTGTGACTCGATTTAAAACGGCAAGTCGACTCGTCGTCTTCTTCACTGATTTCTTCACTGTTACCCTAATTTTTGGGTTTATTTTCTTTCATTTTTGTGCATTTTTAATCACTGATTTCTTCTATTTTTGGCTGTTCCATGTTCCTAGAGGGTTGGCCAATCTTTTGGCATTCATTTGAAACCATAAAACTAACTTAAATGCTCGGTCTAAAATTTGATATTCGAACCTGTAATTCCATAGTAAACCCTTATTTCATCACCATTTTGAATGGGGTTTGGTTCAACGTGACCCTCATGACATGGGGGTTCAATCCCCATTCTCAAAAGCAGGTTTAAAAGTCTAAGAACAAGGGTCGGGTTTATGGCCGAAACCTGCAACTCAGGTTTTAAAAGTCATTTCTTTGTCTTTTTGATCGCGGTCTGATGTTTTTAAAACACTTAGAGGGTCTATTTGAGGTCCCAACCAACCAAATAGGGTTTGGTTTCAATGGTTTCAGACCTGCTCTCACCAAGCTCAACCATGGCGGTTTAGTGTACGGCTAGTGTTTCTGATGTGTTTTAGAGTCCATTATTCATGCCTTACTTAAGTTTATATCTTCTAGATATCATATATGCATAAATATAACCTAAACAGTCTGCATACATGTATAAATTCTAGAGAGGAAAATATTTGAAAATTTTGGGTTTTGATGTTTTTCTCACCTTCTCCTTCAGTTCCTCTCCTCTTCTCCCTTGCTTTCCACCTCTGAATATCCCAGAACTCCTTCAATCTCTCACTCTCTCTCTCTTTGTACGATTGAATGGTGGTGTGTATACAATATGAATATATGTATATAGGTGCATACACTTGATCATTGCAAAAATCTGATTTCCCCCACCAACTAGGTTAACTTGTGGCAGCATCTCTCATGAGTGCTTCTACTCTACTATTTTGGGTAGGCCATTTGGCCGTGTGTGTGTGTGGTGTTTAGTATATATATATATATATATATATATATATATATAACTCGCACACACCAACACACTTGGAGACACACACACACTTTTACAACTTAGATATTTGCATGTTTTTATATACTATTTATAGATATATTTAATTATGCTTATATACATCCATGCATATACTTACACATTTATATACTTGGCCATGTACTCACACATAATGCACCTTTAGTGTATGTATGTGTGTGTCATCATATTTTCTATTGCTCATGACTAATAATTAATTTCTTATATTTAATTAATTAATTATATTCAATTAATTAATTGTTCTCTTAAGTGTAAATATCTTTACACTAATTTTTTATAACCTCGTAATGCGTGCCATAGGACCCGATATGTTTGGGTCAGGGTATTACATTTTAACCCTCCCTTTTTGGCACTTTTCCCACCTATATATAGGGTGTTTTACACACTTAGGACCCGATATGTTTGGGTCAGGGTATTACATTTTAACCCTCCCTTTTTGGCACTTTTCCCACCTATATATAGGGTGTTTTACACACCTAGCAACCCTTTTAATTTCATCAAATTTTAACATGGTCTCCTTTGCTTTCTAAACATTTTCCACCTAATATTTTACAACAATTTATATATACAAGCAATGTACATTCCACCCTCACTCGATGGCCACAAGTCTATGGAAATTACCCATACATCTATTGTTTCTAACATATACATGTAATGCACATTAAACAAAATATACTCTATTTGTCATTTGAGTTTAAACCCTTACATTACAAAATGACCCATGGCCTATAGTCTACTATTTTTTTAACTTTAGCACAAGTTATTTGAACTTATGCCCATATATACAAAAATGAAGCCCTTAGGCCAAATATACTTCAAAATCTACTTTCTCCCTCCGTGCTCTAATGACTTTATCAAGTCTCAAATACCGAGAGACTTATTTGTAATATGATATCTCACGAGGGGTCAGCTCAACTACTGGTATGACATAATGCTAATGCAAGGAACAAAGTTAAGACGCGGCATGTGCAAGTGTACATTTATAATTTACATGCCTTCCAATTCATCAATACAATACAATGGCAATATGTGTGACACACCCATGCAAACTCTATGTCACACCCATGTCTCATTTCACGGATCGCTCCTGTTGGGTCAATCGAGTACCAACACCCATTCATGGATCTCTCCCGTTGGATTAGCTGGGCACCAATGCAATGGCCAATTTTGAGTTTTTCACCATAGAATCTACACCCTCATAATGCATAACACCAAGTTCTCAACCCACACTATGTTTTCAAAGAATCACCATATGCTAATATGCCTTGATTTTTCTATGCAATTTCAATGAGACATTTTATCAAATACATGGCATACACCTTAAATCATGCATCATACATAAAGTAAACTCTAACTTTCAAATCACACAACTTCTTCCACATGAACATATGCTATATTCAATCAATTTAAACACATGCTCATGTTACATGTTCACTATATTACCAATTCTCAAAGAACACATAATTACACAAAGCATCAATGCATTAAATAACCATATCTTCTAAAACACAATGTCTATTCACATGAACATAAGCCACAATGTAATGAATCAAATATATATATATATATATATTCAAGTTGCATGTTCATTATTTTGACAAATTCTCAAAGAACTTAAAGAACACATAAGTATACAAATTACCAACTCTAGGTTTTTCAAAGCAACTACATCTTAAGTGACTTTCTAACAACAAGTAAATATATAAATCACTCAATCAACATATAAAACACTCTTAAACTTAACCATATTCTTTACTTAGCAAGATAACATACCTAAAAGGGTTTTTCTCAACCCTAGGGAGTCGTGTTCGTTATGCAGCCAAACCAATTAGTGAGAATGTAACCCTTGACCTGGGGAACAACTTCCTAGAATGAAGCCTTATGAGAATCCTAGCCTAGAGATGTGTTTTGGTGGCTTGAAGTTGGAAAAACCCTAGGTTTCTTTCAAATTTCTCTCCATGAACGTGTTGCTGCTGTATTCTCAGACCAAAATGTGAAACTTTTACACTAAGGGGTCCTATTTATAGTAAAGGGGCAAAGGAGCAAAAAGACTATTTTGCCCTTAATGAGTTCGGGACCCCGTTACATTACAACCCTCCCCGAAACGCCTCAATTTGACATTTTACTTTAACCAAAATTCTTAAAATTATTTTAAATAAAAATTTTTCAAAAATTTTATTTTCGCCCGCAGCCGGGTTTGACCAGGTCCACCCGGGATGCCCTTTATGGTCCATTTTTAAACCATCTTCGATTAGGCTCAAATTCTCACAGGAGGTGTATTTTAATATTATAAGCATATTTATCTTCTATGGCATACTCAAATTATGTTCCTAACATGACGTATGCATAAATGATGCATGAATAGTGCCCTACCGGCAAAAATGAAAACTTTGTCCTGATTTTTCAGATCTCTACATACAATACATCCAATAATTTCATCATTTATCACAAAGATATATCAATTCTAGTGAAATCAAGATATTCAACATTTCATTAAAATCCAAGGCATGAGTAATATAGCAAAATATGACATTATAGAGAAAATCTTAAGATGCGTAAAATACATTATGCGTCACATGGAAAATACCCAACCTTCAACCTAGGTTAGAATCCCTACCTCTAACCAAGTGTGGATTTGTGTGTAGAGAGAGAAATTTTTAGATCTTGGCTTTAATCCTTGCCCACAAACCCTAAGAAATATTTTACACCATCTATTTCACTCAACCATGTTGATCTACAAGGAAATGCAAGAGATTTGAAAAGGAAATGAAAAGCCCCAAATTTTACCTTTTGTACTTGAAGAAATCTTGAAATACTAACTTTTCAATCAGTAAAAATTCTTTTTTATACTTGAATCCTTGTGATATGATGTGTTTACAAGACTTAAAGATCCATAAATGATCAAGAAATGCCCCAACCCTAACTTTCCTCTTGTCTAGAGAGAGTTTGAAAGAGAAGAGAAAGTGAAATTTGGGCATAAATTACTTTTTAGCCCACATTTAAAAATGTTCTGCCAGATGCTCGTTCAAATGAACAAGGCTTTCATTCAAACGAGTGCCCTTCATTCGAACGAGTATCAAACGATGGTCATAACAGACTTTCGGGTGCTCATTTGAACGAACAGCCCCTTCATTCGAACGAAGCCTAGAAAATCTTACGCCCTTTTCTTCTTTCTTCTTAAATTGAAGTTTTTATCTTTTTAATTTATTCTCCATGTATTATCACACTCCATATTACATTGTTTAAATTCATTCTATCTTCTTATTATATTTGTGAGGTTTATTATCATATAAAACTAACATTATCCTTTATTTATTTTCTAATTTTGCGAAACATTACAAAACATGAATTTATATGATATTTGTAAATGTTGCATTAGGTTTAAAAGAATAACACCAAATTGAATTAATTCACAGTGTTATGTAAGTTGAACCAACGTTGTGTAAATTGCACCTTACGTATTAGAGAGTTATACCTTAACGTTGTGAAGCCTGTACCGGGTTTAGAAGAATAACATCAAATTGAATTGGTGGACAACGTTATATGAGTTGCACCAAACGTCATGTAAGTTGCACCTTACATTTTAGAGAATTGCGCCCTAACATTGTGAGAGTTGAGCCCGAATAATCGTGAAAGAGAGTGGGTGACGAACTTGGTGGGAGTCATGGTTGCCGATATTTTTCTATCTATATGAAAAGAGTATAATAAGTTGTCCAAGAAAAAAAGAAAAAAGAGAATGTAGAGAAAAGAGAGGAGTGTGAATAAGCCATTTCCTTTATTGCATACATCTCGATCACCTTTTATATATTATATAGAGGAAATTGATCTCTTGTAACGATTCACATTCAATTGCAGATTGATAATATCTAATTGTATACATAAATGTAATTAACACACACACACACATATATATATATATATATAATTTAGGATTTGAAGGAGTAAGAGATAAAAATGATAGACAAAATAGTCTTTTTGCAAATTCATTAAAGGATAATTATAGAAGAAAAAGTTTAAAATAGTAGAAGTTAATATCCTTTAATCTTTCTTTTTTAAGATGAAATTTTTGTAATTTTTAGTCTATCATTAATTAACTCCTACATTTGGGTCAAATAAGTGATTGAAATTTTATTTTATTTTTTAAAGAAGCGATGTGTATTATAATGTTACAATCAATTCAACTCAGCTCAACAATATTAAATCCAAGAGTTTCTCAAATATGAGTCTGAACTAATAAACCAACCCAGTTTATGATTAGGTAGAAAATAATACTTACAACCTTCTAATGAATGGAGTAAGACTTGATTTAAAAACCTCATCTTAATAAAAAAAAGTCATGATAACTAACTAAGATAGCCCAGTTAATTAATAACGGATTAAATTTTAATTGTTGCTTTATTTTATGTTTGATTTTAAAATTAAAAAAGAAGAGGCATAGGCCGATTTTGCTCTTTCAAAATAGAAAAATGATTAGAGATTCGGCTCCGTTTGGATTGTGATTCAGAAACAATTTTTAAAATTTTTTTTTAAAATATATTCAAAATTTTGTAATTAATTTTTTAAAAATTATGAAAATATATTTGGATATGATAATATAAATTTTAAAAAATTAAAAAAAATATATTTTGAAATACGTATTTCACGTTTTAAAATTAGAAAATTGTTTTTGAAAACAAAAACAAACGGGGCCTGATTACTTAACTTTTTTAAAAAAAATTCTTAGTTTTTTTCTCGTAAACTATTCAATTTCTTTCCTATATCTTCTCCATGTTTTCGAAATATTCTCTTCTATTTTTTTTCCAAATAATATAAGAAGATTACACAGTCAACTTCTTATTGTTTTCTCCGATTTGTTATCTAAATATAAATCAGCAATTACATGGTCTCTGTTTTCCTCGTTTCGTCCCCTTTCCTGACTTATCCAATCGAATTGTAAGTAGTTTGTTTTGGTCATTTTAGTAATATCATCCATTGATGTGCATGACGGACGTTGCATTCCAGATCATTTTGAGTCGTCGTCGTCGTCTGTCCATGCCTCTTCCGTATTCCTCCCAAAATCTCCCTGTATTGGGTTTGCCGGCAATCCGTATTTTTTTTATTGGTTCTTCCAATCTGATCTAGGTCTGACCTTGTAGATATGATCTTTTTAAATGGGTTTTAGATGATGTCTTCAACACCCAAATAGAAAAAATAATATTTTAATATTCATAGATGATTCTATGGCATTAAATTCTAACACAGACTGGAATATTTTAGTCGGCACCATAATGAATTTGTTGACTTCATCGATTTATCCTATTTCTCGGTTCGGTTGCATGATCTGTTCTCACATTATCTGGCTTTGTTTACCAGTGGATTACCATGAATTGTGGGTCTTTTTTCCTTTTTCTTTTTGTTGCATTGTTTATCACGTAGCTAGTAAGTGAATTTGGAGGAAAAAGATTACATTTATCATAGATTCTGAATAGAAGATTTGATTTTCGACTTAAGGATAGAGGTGATTTCGCATCGGAAATTGCAAATTGGGTTGCTTTAATTATGCCATTATCATTTGTTGTGTTGTGTTGCGTTGCGTTGCGTTGCGGATATTATATAGTATATATAATGTATAGTTTAATCTGTGATACCTTGAATTCGGATATATCGAGGAGGTCTAAAAGGGTGCTGGCGTTTGGGTTTGGGAGAAAATTGTTATTTATCCGTCAAGTACGGCAAATGGAAGGCCTGCTTCTACTTCGAGATCCAAGAAAGTCCGAAGCTCAGCATTGGGAATTGGTGATAAGAACTATGGACATAAAAGAATCAGATAGAAGAGAAGAGGAGAAAAGAAAAGAAAAGAAAAGGGATCTTCTGTTTGGAAAAGACAAATTTAAATCCAATTTTCTTTGATGGGTATTGTTGAAATCCACTCGGAAACACAAGTTCCATTTAGGTACTATTAGTGTTGGTTGTAATTTGAGTCTTCAGGTTTGACAAAAGAGTGAGCACAAGTTAGTTAAAAAAGAAAAAAAGAATGGTGGAGTCATCTGGAAGTAGAAAGGGGAGAGTAAAATGGAGCAAACTGTATACATTTTCATGCTTTCGGCCCTTTACAGCTGATCCAGGACCTCAGCTCCTTGGTCAGCCAGGATTTTCTCGGGTGGTTTTCTGTAACGAATCTCAACTACATAAGATCAAACCACATAAATACCCCAACAACTATATAACCACAACTAAGTACAATGTTATCACTTTTCTTCCCAAAGCACTATTTGAGCAGTTTCGTAGAGTTGCAAATCTTTATTTTCTCTTGGCAGCAGCGTTGTCCCTCACTTCCTTGACACCTTTTTCTCCAGTAAGTCTCATTGCTCCGTTGGTGTTTGTTGTGGGAATTAGCATGCTAAAAGAGGCTGTGGAGGATTGGCGAAGATTTTTGCAGGTACCTTGTTAAGCAAATTAATGTTAATTTGTTGCCTCACTTCTTTCCTGCATTTATATTTAAATCCTCCCGATAGTTTAAAGATTTTCTATGTTTTCATAATATGGAACCTTAGCATGTTATTTATTTGTTTGGTGATGAATGTTGTAATATTTTCTCTCCGATCAATTAATTTCATATTTGAATTGTCAGATTGTCCAATGTCCTTTTCCTTTGAAGAAATGGAAAATAATCTTCTGTTACCTTAGCCTTACCATTTTAGTTTATTTCCAAAAGCATCTGCCTATTTACCATCTTTCTTTTCATGAATAACTTCTCACCCTCTCTGCCCCCATCCAGCCCGGAGGTGGGCAGAAGAACAAGAAAAAACTAAACCATGGACCCTGAGATTTCAGCAATGGTGAGTATCAAATTAACTGATCCACCAAACTGACTTGAAATACTCTTTTGAACATCGTGTTTGGTATATAGGTATGGGTGTCCCACACGGAAATTTCCAAAGAAAAACAGCGGCAAGGATGCAGTGCCAGTATAGCATCCATCACGAGTACCTTCCTGTCCCACCCACTCCCCATGAGTATAAAAAAGTCAAAAACAAGAATCCTTTGTTGTTGCAGTTCTTGTTTCATTTACATTTTATCTTGGACATTAAGTTTTGCGGCTATTCATGATTCATCTCAATTGCATTGTATTTCTGTTACTCTGGTATTATTTTTGATATCTAATAGGATTCATAAAATATGGCGGTTATTAATCTTTTTTTCCCCTTTTGTGGTGTGACAGTTTCTTGGGTATATATTGTACTTTGATTCATGTTGTTTAACCATGATTTGCAGGATCTGAATGTAAACTCTCGAACAGTAAAGGTTCACATAGGTAATGGTTTATTTATGGACAAAGCATGGAAATCGCTTTGTGTGGGAGATGTTGTCAAAATTAATAAGAATGAATACTTTCCAAGTGATCTCTTACTGTTATCTTCTAGCTATGAAGATGGAATTTGCTATGTAGAGACCATGAACCTTGATGGAGAAACGAATTTGAAAGTTAAGAGA
The DNA here is from genome assembly GCA_008638375.1 of Nyssa sinensis. Classification (NCBI taxonomy): domain Eukaryota; kingdom Viridiplantae; phylum Streptophyta; class Magnoliopsida; order Cornales; family Nyssaceae; genus Nyssa; species Nyssa sinensis. The sequence continues at coordinate 1,162,860 of CM018033.1, forward strand.
TGCTTAGAGCCCACACTTGGTTTAGACGGGGATGCAGAGTTCAATAAATTCAAAGCGACAATACGCTGTGAGGACCCAAACCCAAGCATTTACACCTTTGTGGGGAATTTGGAGTTCGAAAAGGAGTCGTCTCCCTTATGCCCTGCCCAAGTTCTTCTAAGAGACTCAAAACTTCGAAATACTGATTACATTTATGGAGTTGTGATTTTTAGTGGACCAGATACAAAAGTGGTGAGAAATTCCACAAGATCACCATCTAAGCGTAGCCAAATAGAGAGAAAAATGGATCGAGTAATTTATGTCCTTTTCTCTATTCTGGTCTTGATTTCGTTAGTCACCTCCATCGGTTCTGCATTTTTTACAGAATCTGAAATGGTTAGGTGGTGGTACCTTAGTTTGAAAGGAGATGATCCATCCTTCAATCCATCAAAGCCCGTGTACTCGGGTTTCCTGCAATTTATAAGAGCCCTTATATTGTATGGCTACTTGATCCCAATTTCACTCTACGTATCCATTGAAGTTGTCAAAGTTTTACAAGCTATGCTCATTAACAAGGACATAGAACTGTATGATGAAGAAACAAGCAAATCAGTCATAGTCCGAACTTCAAATTTAAATGAGGAACTCGGTCAGGTTGAAATGATTCTGTCAGACAAAACAGGGACCTTGACTTGTAATCAGATGGAATTTAGGAAATGTTCAATCGAAGGGATTTCATATGGGGGTGATATAAATGAAGTTGACCTTGCCGCCTCTAAACAAATGAATATTGATGTTGAGAGGTATCAATTTAGTTTGGATGGGTCAGATTCCAGGAGTCATAGCTTTGAAATGTTTGAGTGCTCTGCAGCAGATGGTAGTACAGAAAAGGCTGTTCTAGGTAGTGAACAAGGTGTGGAGAATCTAGGTGCAGGAAATTCAAGAATATCTGTAACAGGAAAAGAATCTGTCATTAAGGGTTTCAATTTCAGGGACGATCGGCTTATGAGCAAAATGTGGATTTATAGATCCAATGTAAGTGACATGATAATGTTCTTCAGAATCATGGCTCTGTGTCACACAGGCATACCCATTGAAGACAATGAAACTGATAAATTGCAGTACGAGGCTGAGTCTCCTGAGGAAGTTTCCTTTTTGATTGCTTCACAAGAGTTTGGATTCAAATTTTGCCGAAGGACCCAGTCTACTATGGTTCTTAAAGAGCTTGACCCTTCTTCTGGATTGGAAGTGGAGAGGTGAATCTTCCTTAACTTTCTAGTAAATTTTTTAAAATCATTTTCTTCTTTTTCTTTTTCAAGTTTTGGTAGTGTATTTATTTTACACATCAAAGTTATTTTCAGGGAGTACAAGCTTTTAAATCTGTTAGAATTCAGTAGTTCCCGGAAGAGAATGTCTGTGATAGTAAGCAATGAAGATGGTCAGATATTTCTCCTCTGCAAAGGTGCTGACAAGTATGTCGTCTCAGTATTTAAATTCAAAAGTACTAAGTACTTTTACTTATAAGTGAGAAAATTAAATGTAGGAAGATCTTTCTCTCTCTTAGTTCTGCATCTTAGCATTTACAGGATTTCTTTAATTTGAGATTACCATAGTTCATCTCTTTCAAAAAAAAAAATTCAAAATCTCATTTTTATATTAATTTTTCTTTCAGTATTGTCTTAGATAGGCTTGCAGAGAATGGCAGGACATACGAAGAGGCAACAAGTTTACACCTTTCATCTTATGCAGAAGATGGCTTGCGCACTATGGCATTTGCATATCGAATAGTTGAGGTGACCGAGTATGAACATTGGAACTCAATATTTACCAAAGCTAAGACCACAATAGGTCCTCGAAGAGAAGAATTACTAGAGAGAGCATCTGAAATGATTGAAAAAGATTTGATTCTGCTAGGAGCTGTGGCAGTTGAAGACAAGTTACAGCAAGGGGTTAGCTCGCTCTCTCTCTCTCTCTCTCTCTCTCTCTCTCTCTCTCTCTCGCTTGTGTGTCTGCAGCAAAGATGTAAAATTGGCCTCACAGAAACATTATAAGGCACTCTCTGATTGGGTTCATCTAGGCTTCATTTTGCATTGATGAAGTATATGACTCTTTTTTTCAGTAGGGAAGTATTTGACTTCTTTTCAACCCAAATATAAGTAAATTCATTCTTTTGACGTCTCAAAAATTCCAACAAAATTTCTTCAAAGTTTCAAAATTCTGCGAATTTATTTGGATAACTTCGAGAGCCAAAATTGATACTAAAGCTGAGGTAGAAGGGGTTGCCTCAGTAAAAAGTGCCAACTGTCCAGAATCAGATTATTTAACTTCTATTTCTTGTTTATGGGTACTTTCTCTCTCACCAGTTTTTTTGTCTCCATGGACTCAAGAGAGCTAACTTGCTTGAGAACAATCCCCTCTTGTATGTCATTAATGGGTTTATTTCAGTTCACAATTGCAACAAGCCACAAAACGGTACAGAGGAGCATGCGAAGATTCTCTGGGAAATCATAATACTCAAGTTACTTGGTTTTTGGTGGAATGATAAATGCATCTTTCCATTCTTTCCGCAATGCTAATTTTTGAACTTAACTGAATACAAGAGGGGCATGAACTCAAGTTACAAAGTTCTAACAATGATATGTTGTTCCTCAACATTAAAACTAGGTTCCTGAGTGCATAGATAAACTTGCACAAGCGGGCCTGAAGATATGGCTGCTCACCGGCGACAAGAAGGAGACAGCAATTAATGTTGGGTGAGACAATTGATTAGTTTGATAATATTTTAAATAAGTGTTGTAGTATCCTTCCTAGATCATTGAAAGGGAAACTACATTAACCTGGGTAGCAGCTAAATGGTTTCTTTCTCTTTTTGCTTTCTCCAATCTGGCAGATTTGCTTGCAGTTTACTCCGACACGATATGAAACAATTTCATTTGAATTTGAGCAAAGAAGCTGAATCTAACAATGAAGTGAAGGTGAAAATCTCTTTCTGAGGTTATGATTACAAAATGCTAATATAATTAATAACTATCTGCAATGTTTGGTTATTAAGAAAACATTGAAAAGTAAAAGAAAGATTCAGAATCTTATAGTAACCCGTTATTACTTGTGCCTTGGAATTTTTGCTTGAAATGTGTTTAACATCAAAATTGTTTTTATGACAAAAACTTTAGTTGGGAATAATGAGTTCTGTTTTTTCTAGTTTTTCAGGCCATGAAAGAAGACATTTTACATCAAATTGAAAGTTCATATCAAGTGATCTGTGAAGAAAGCAATAAGGATGCCCCTTCTGCTTTGGTGGTAGATGGGAAAACTCTTGACATTGCCTTGAGAAGTGACATAAGGGACTACTTCTTACAGTTGGCAGTTAACTGTGCCTCTGTTATTTGCTGCCGTGTATCTCCTAAACAGAAAGCTTTGGTAGGAGAATATTCGACTTCATTTATCTTATTAATATTAGAATAGACTTATTGGGATGTGCCATTGAAACCAAAAGGGTCTATTATTTATATACCTAGGCAGAATGGAGTCCCATCTGTTTATAGCAGTGTTTATTTCTATATTGCTATAGCGACTTGTGATTTTTATTATTGCACTAACTTGAATATTTATATTATCCTTTCTATTATTTGTATCGTGTTTTTGTGTTATTTTTATGTTTTTTTCTGGAAGTTCTCCATACTTATCACCCTCTTTTATTATATATATATATATATATATATATATATATAGATACTCATTCTGGGTATAAAGAAAAATCAAAATGCTACATGAAAGACAGGTCTTTCCCATTTTCATCAACTGACCTTGCAATCTTTTCTGATTGCTCATATTTTATAGTTACCTCAATAAACTTTGTACTTTAATTTTTTTTTTTTTGGGGGAGGGGGGGGGGGGGGTTGGATAAGTAATGAAATTTATAGCAGTTAAATATTTGAATGGGTTATTTTATCTTTAAAGCATCGGATACAAAAACTCACATGAAAGCCTTGTTAATCACATTCATGACCTTCGTCCGTCTAGTTTTCCTAGTGAAAGGGAAAAACATTAAGAAGAGTTAATTGCACAAATGTGGCACTTGCAGATTACTAGATCAGTAAAGGACTATACCCATAGGACAACCTTGGCAATTGGGGATGGAGCAAATGATGTTGGCATGATTCAAGAAGCTGATATTGGAGTTGGAATCAGTGGCATGGAGGGAATGCAGGTAAGCATAATTTTGTCCACTAGCTGATTTCTTGATGCTGTTCTTTATTTCGAGCTTAATATAAGATGCATATGTTCAGTTAATTGTTTTTTTTCTTATTATTGCACAAATATGTCCCCCAAATTAAAGTTCCTATTTGAATAAAAAATTGTACTTTATTTAACCCAAAAAAAGAAAAAAGAGAAAAATTGTTACTCTTTCTGCTCACAGCTATTAAAGTTCCATATTTTAGCATCTGTGTTATTTGCTAGTTAATAAAATTTCATAGAAGTCCAGCCAAGCCTTCTAGTATTTCTGTAACTCGCTGCATTAACCCAATAAATTTATGCTATACACAAATATTCTACCAATCCTTACCAAAGCCATACCGAATACTCATTTGCTTCTAATACTTATCATTTACTTGCTTAACCACAAGTTGGTAAGAACCTTTGTCTCAACCAATTAAGCCAAAACCAATGCTGCATTAGTTCATAATGTTCCTTCTTTTATTTCTTCAGTGAGTGAAAATTATTAAGAACAAGAAGAATCACATTAGCATGAAATTGAATAAGTATTAAACAGATGAATGACCATTTCTATGCCATGATATAAGCTATCATTTAATCATCTCAACTTACAAAAGCGAATTGACTATTATGGAAACTTGAAGGAAAATGGCAAACATCTTCCACAAAAAGAAAAGAAAAGAAAAGAAACTATTGCTCCATAGAGGAGTATCATCATATTCTAATAGGTTGACTGAGGTCTTGGCATTACTCATCACACCTACTCATACTCAGACCAACCAAATATGAGAATAACCCCTAAAGCAGCCTCAACTTACCTCAACTCAGCGAAATCTTATCCCAATTATTTTAATTAAGACCATTTCTTCATTTAAACCACACATTATCATTTTATTTACTATCTTTACCCAAGTTAATTTGGTTGCCCCCGCCCCCAGCTTGACAATCAATATGAGTTATGTTGTTATTCCTTACTGGTGCATTTAGTGGTCTTCGTTGTGTCTGACCATACCACCTTAACCGGTTTTATCTAATTTTATCTACTATAGGTGCCACTTTTACCATCTCACGAATAAGTTCATTTTTTATTTTATCTTTGCTTATCTTACCGCACATCTATCTCAACATTTTCATTTCAGCTACACTCAGTTTATTAACATGTTATTTATTAACTGTCCAGCATTTTGTTTCATATAGAATCGTTAGTCTGATAGCCATTCTATAAAATTTATTTTTCAATTTTAAAAGTATATGTTGATTGTAATATGTCAAATGCACTTCTCCATTCAACACATGTTACTTTAATTATACGAGTAACATCATCCAATTTCTTCTTTTTGATGGATAAGAACCTAGACAACGAAATGTTTCACTTTTTATTATATCTTGATTTTCACTGTATCCCCTAAAGCAGCCTACATGTTTTAATTTTTGATTTTTTGAGTTGCACCATTACAATTCATTATAATCCATTTGCACCAGGGATAGTAGACCAAAAAGGCAAAAAGAACCATCTCTTTTGTCTTTTGCTGGGTGAAGAGATCAATTGACCCATGCAACAACATCACTAAATTGGTGGATAGAAAAACTTCAAATCATTTGGAACTATATTCTTGATCTCGGGTGCTATGGGTAACATATTCAATTACGAATATTTAATGCTCAGGTTGAAGCATTACGAAAAGTATTATGTGGAGATGGTCTGTTAAAACAATACAAATGTGACTGTAGAGTTGTGTTCTCCAGCAGTGCTAAAACTTCTTGTGGCATGTCACTTGCAGGCAGTCATGGCAAGCGACTTCTCTTTGCCTCAATTTCGCTTCTTGGAGCGCTTACTTATAGTTCATGGGCACTGGTGTTACAAACGAATCTCCAAGATGGTAAGACTTTAATCCTACTTAATCTAAAAGAATTGTATCCTTGTTTTTTCTTGCCTAAAAGAGCCATATCTCTGTTGTTTTTGGACCTGTAGTTGGGACTTGACCTCTTTCTGCTCTTGCTGCAGATTCTCTACTTCGTATACAAGAACGTAGCATTTGGCCTTACTCTGTTCTATTATGAAGTGTATACAAATTTCTCAGGAGAGGCTCTATATGACGATTGGTATATGGTGATGTTCAATGTTATCTTGACATCCTTGCCAGTCATATCATTGGGAGTTCTTGAGCAGGACGTTTCATCCAAATTGTGCCTGCAGGTAAAGAGATTAGAACAATACACATGTTCATATGGATTCACACGCGCGCACCCACACTAAAACAGACATGAATGCATAAAAACACAAGTAAACCATGATTGTCTTGTTGACTCTTTTTTTCTTCCTCTGGTGTCCAAACACAACACACGTCACATTCTGGAGAGTGCCACATTCATTTCAAATATGGGGAAAAAAATAAAAAGCAAAAGCAGTGAATATTACCACCTTCTGAGTATCATGATCTTACTGGTCAGTGGAGAAGCTGGGATTTTACATCTAAATTATGTATTTTTCAATAACATGATGGACTAATGAATGGATATGCACTTGAAAATTATGTGTTTGATAAAAGGAACACGTCAGACAAACTCCAATGGAATCACTATCATAATAAGGATACTAATACAGTTTCTTTTTTTTTTCTTTTTGATTTTTTGGTGTAGTTTCCAGCCCTTTACCAAGAAGGACAAAGGAATATTTATTTCAGTTGGAAGCGCATTATTGGTTGGATATTGAATGGCATGCTGGCTTCTCTAACTATCTTCATGATGAACAACTATATACTTTCCCCATCTGCCTTCCGAGAGGAGGGAGATGTCGCTGACATTGCACATGTCGATGCCATTACTTACACATGCGTAATCTGGACTGTCAATTGTCAGATTGCTCTTGTCATCAGTCACTTCACTTGGATTCAACATTTTTTCATTTGGGGAAGCATCTTATGTTGGTACATTTTCTTATTCTTTTATGGTGCACTACCTCCCACGTATTCTCAGAGAGGATTTCAGCTCTTCATGGAAGCTATTGGACCTGCACCCATGTATTGGATTGTCACACTGCTTGTGGTAGTTGTTTCCCTTCTTCCATACTTCTTACACATTGTAATCCAGAGGTCATTCTATCCCATGGATGATCATGTGATCCAAGAAATGAAGCATTTTAGGAAAGATATTACAGATAATGCAATGTGGTTGAGGGAGCAACACAACTCCAAGAAGGCAACTCGCATTGGGTTTTCTGCAAGAGTTGATGCAAAGATCCTTCATTTGAAGGAGCAGCTACATAGAAAGAAGACATTAATATATAGAACTGTGGCAAATAACCCAATATATAGATCGGCAACAAGCAGCCCATTTTTGCAATAAGAAACGAATCCTAATATTCTTGAATGCCTCAATGCTCTCTAACCCATAAAAAATGTAATTATTTGGTTTCACTATTATTTAATTCATTGTGGATTATTATTCATCTGACAGTACTGTCAGTCGATAACATGTATTCACAATAAAATTGTTTTACTCCATGAATGCTATTGTAAAACATCTTGCTGCTTACAGTCTTATCAATCTTGGAGTTCCTTTGCATTGAGCTTTATAATTTTCTTTCATCAAATAGTTGGTCTTATTTGCCACTAGATTTTATATTTCTCTTGTTATTTTATGTTGAAAATTGTCCCTGTTTATTACACAAGTACTAATGGGACCAAAATAGGAGAGTTCCTACATCAAGACACATATCTGGAATGCGAAGCAATCATGTAAGTTCGACTTGAGAGGGGTGTCAAGTTATTTCATCATACCCAGTGCACGACAATTCATCCTACCATACATACCTCATAGCATATTAACCAATGAACCTCGAGTCATCCTAGAACGACATGGAAGCTCGTCCCATTTAGGGCAACTTGCGACACTCCCCATGGGAGATTCGGTCCAGTACTTAGGGCTACTAGGGGAGTCTATTCCAAATGAACTTGACTCGACTACTCAACTGGAAACAATGTGTAATGTGCATGACGTCCTCCTAAATACATGCATAGACTCTTGGAGAGGATTGGTCAATAGGATTTCCATATTCGTTAGGACTCTTAGTTATAAAGAGAAGGAAAAAGCTCATTCAAAGGTATGCAACCAATAACCTGAAAACTAAGTCTATTGCCAGCAATCCCTCATCACTTTTTACTGATTTGACAATAAAAAATCATTAGTTAACATAACACCGATGCCCAAGGAACTCCTTACTTCCTTTCTTGCAGGGATATTAGTCCATCTTAGTAGTTGATCAGATTTCTACATTAACAATTTGGTGCTATTTGTAGGAAACAAAAAGAAGTTCCATTCTTTTGATTCCAAATTTCCAACGGTTAAGTAAAGGTATGGTAATGATATTGTGACTCGTCATAAATATTGAGAATCGGGCTGCAACATATCACCTAAGGAGAAATCAATGGATAGGGGGTTCTTTTTGGCCTTCCGATCCTCTTGTAAGAGCCGCAAAAACATCCACCACAGTTCAGCTTCAAGAATTAGTTTAGCAACTCCGGGCCTTCTTCCAAATGATTGAAATGTTGGTCCAGAGAGAATCCCATACCCAGAGTGAAATACCCCAAAAATCCGGCACGGCTTAGAGTATACACCGATTTAATACAAATAAATTACGTGACATTAATGATCCGAAATAACCTAAAATGCAGTAAACCATAATTGTTTAATTATTAGAAAATATAAAATTAATCCAGACCACTAAAAATGATATAGGCTTGAAAAATAATTAACCCGGTCACCCGAGTGCCGGAATTAATAATTGAGATTGATACGAGAAAATTAATTATTCAGATAATATAAGTGTAAAATAAATTAGTAATGGAGATCCAAAATAAAGAAATAAATATATATATATATATATATATATATACACATACAAAAGCAAGAAAACAAAATTGGAAGAAGCGTGAAGCTTCTAGATATCTGTAGACAAATGGAGAAAAAGAGAGTCGGTGGGAACCGATTGAAAAAAAAAAAAAAAAAAAGAGAAAAAGCAAAGAAGAAGCTTGAAGCTTCTAGAGCCAGAAGAGAGAAAAAAAAAAAAAAATCGCCAAAGGCACTAGAAGGAGGGAGAGATAGAGAGACGGTGTGCAATGAAAGCTGCTGGAACTAGAGGAAGAAGAGAGCGACAGTTACAGTGCTCCAACAGCAACAAAAACACGAAGCAACAGGTGGTATATATATGCGTGTATGTGTGCGTAGCTCGGTTTGTAGAAAAATGAGACAAAGAGAGAAAAAGTCAGTGGAGAAAGGGCCAATACGCAGAAGCAGGGGAGAGGAAGAAATAGAAGTCGTAGGGAGACGGAACTGCAGTGGTTGATTGATCGTTGGATGATGATATTGCGGGTGAACGGAGACTGTCGTGGCTCGGAATTGGGTATGTGGTCGCTACTGGAGTTGCGATAGGGGGCGACGACGATGTTGCGGCAGTGCGGTGCTGCAGAAAATTGGGGGAATTGGCTATATGTGTGTTGGTGTGGTTATGTTGCGGTGCAAAGAAAGGAACGGCAGTAGCAGCGCACAACAGTAGCGCAAGCAGCAGTCGTCTCGTCTTCGCCGCCTGTTCACACTGTTGGACATCGATTCGACCCAATTCACCAGTTTGATAGAAGCAGAGTGTGACGATGCTTGGTTGATGGGTGTGTGTGACGGTACTGCTGGAGAGAAATTGTAAAGGGGGCAGTGTAGCAGGGGTATGTGCATATGTGTGTGTTTGTAAAGCGGTGCAGGGGAAGATTGATTCAACCGGTTAGAGGAGTTGCCGTTGGATGCTGCAGAACCGAAATTATTGGAGCAATGGCATGCAGCAACAGCGTGCGGCAGCAGGAGCATGTGTATATATATTTATGTATTTGTATGTTGTGTAATTCTGAGTTGGGATTGTGGTGATTTTGGCACAACAGGGGAATTATACTGGCTGTAGCGGTGCAGAATTGGGGACTGACCTGAATGGATAGAAACTGAGCAAGTTGTATCACTGATCTAGTTGTGTCCGTGTTTGGAGGTGAGGTTAGGAATCCTCACACTATGTTTGGTCTGAAGATGGTATTTTTAGTTGTATAACTTGCTTTGTTGAGGTTTGAATTGAGGGAGAAAGCAGCAGCAAGGGAAGTGAGACAGTGAAGTTGCGGTTTGGTGAAATCCCAACTCGCGATAGTTTTCCTCTCGGCTTGATTACGATGCATAGCCCATAACTCGAATACTCTGTTCTCTCAACTGGAAGAGCTATGCAAAGGGTTAAATAGCTGACAGAGAAGGGTTTTGATGGGCATATATCTGTATGTGTGTGAAGCATTGTAAGGGAGGATTTGCAGTGAAACTTTTGAGGATTTGGTTGTTAGAAACTGGTTGGGATTGATTGGGTACCACGAAATTGGCGGAGGCAATGATTGAGGCAGACGATGTGCTTATTGGAAACAGTTCACTGCACGGAATGGATAGCTTCAGTCAATTTAGGTGTTGGGTCTCTTGTTCAGGTGGAGATGGCTCACTCAATTTCAAAGTAGAGAAATTATTGTCCGTTCATCTAGAGGGTTAACTGAGCCTGGAACTTTATTCAAAACTTAATAGCCATCCTTCGGGATGTTGTTATCTGTTATGATGGCACGGTAAGAAATGTTACGGAAAGAGAGAGATCAGTAACTGGAATTCTGATTCCGGGGTTGCCAAATGAATCCAATGGTACCGACATCAGGTAATTACTTTCTCTTCATCTCTGCTCTTATGCTAAACCAATATTTGACAATAAGAGGCTAAATTGCAGCTTGCCATGATCCTTAACAAATGTGATATCTTTTATGGTTTGGGGTTGATAGTTAATAATGATAAATTTAGTTTTGTGCCTAGCAAAATTATAATGCCTTGCATAAAGATTAAATGATTACTTATTAGATATCAATAGAGTCTAAATGACTTAGATTATAATCTTGATAATTAATAAGCTTAATTAAAGAATATAATAGTCTTAGTTGAAACCTAGTGAGAGGATAGCAGGTCATTAAACTATCTTAGGCGATCCGATAGACGTCTAAGGTGATGAATAATATATGAATGGTTAAATTCTGACCTGTCTGTAATTAATGATGATTATTCAAGACGATGATTATTGAGGACATGCATGGAGGTACCTAACGCATCTGGGGGATATCTGTGAATAGAGATAAGCATAAGTTTGTGAGTAACTCGGACTCTTGACTTGGTGTATATTTTCTGTAATACCTAAACTTATATACTGTACTGCTTTATATGATGAACTGTTTTATACACTGCATTATTTTAATGCACTTGATTTCATGCATATTCCTTGTATTGTACTACATCTGGCATGATTCTATCCTGTTTCTTGATATCTCATGTTCTGATTTTGTTGGAGTCTATTGTTCTAACTTGTCTACACTATTGGAGTCTGATTCGTGTTTATCTTGTCATGTTGAGTCTTGGGCCCCTCGGGATTGAGTATATCAGTGGATGGATGGCTTGGCTCTGTGGGACGCCCAGAACTCAGCATCCGCTCAATCCTGTCTGTTCCGCTCTGATACCGACCCTAGCCGGAGGTGTGCGATATAAGGCCCTCCATGTGCCGCCATGACGCTGGCCCTCCATGTGTGGGGAAAGGGGTGGATGGGAAGTAATGCCATCCCACATCGCCTGGGGAAGGTTCAGGCAATTTGAGCTGTATCCGTTCTATTTGAGCTGTATCTGTTCTACTTGAGCTGCATTGTTCTATCTGAGTTACATTTGAGCATGCATATGTATATATGAACTGGTTTTGAAACCCATGGCAGGAATCTATGTTACTCACTGAGCTTGTTTAAGCTCATTCCATTTATTTAACATTTTTCAGGGTATATCTCCATTAGATTAGAAAGCACAAGGACATGTCACTAGTGGACTGAGAGGCATTCCCAAGTGAGGATCTGATGTCAATAATATGTGGAGACTTGGGTTCTAATGGATTGATCTTGGCTATACAGGTGAGCGTTATGATATAGATGACTTTATTCATATGTAATAGATGAGTAGGGACATGGCTCATGGTAATGGTACTCTAGAGGAATTTGATATGCTCTGTGTTATATATCTGTTATAGATGTGCTCTGTGGTTAGAGTTATTAGTTGTTTGGTTATAGACTTGCTCTGTGGTACATGCTTATGAGGTATATAGTTGAGTTGCATTCCCGAGATAAAAAGGTTTTAATTTCCGCTGTTCTGACCCTACATTTGAAGTGCAATTCATTATACGGTTCAGAAGATTGCCTTCGATTGGTCGTATTGTCAGTCGGAGACTGACAAGGCGGCTAACTGGCATCACATCTTTCGCATCCGCGTAGGGTGGGGTGCGGGATGTGACACAGAGTTAGTCTTTTCGATTTTTCTTCTCCCTTATACTCATTGAAGATGGGGGCAATTAGGAGCAAATGTGGACCTAGAGGGCAAAACCAAGCCATGAATGTTTGTAAGTGCAACTAGAGCTCTGAACAAAGCGAGAGGAAATCGCAACAATTTGAAATGCAAGACCTACCGTGATGGTGTCATAGAGTTAAGGGGTGGGAAGTATGATGAAACACATGTTAAATGTTCATAGAAGAGGGGAAACCTTGATATTGATATGGTTTTGGAGATGATAGAACCATCTTTTGTGGAATCGATAATGAGAGAAGAGCTACGAAAGAAATTTTTCCTCTAATTTTGATAGAGGAGATACTAGACCCTCAAAGAGAGCAACATCTCTAACTTGGCGATTCACAACATTCACCCTATTGAGTACATCGCTCGAGCATGTCTTACATCAGATTTAGCATGAGGAGCCATTCCACTAGCTTGAACAAATGAAAGGGGATCCCAAAAATGGATATGTTAAATTATTATGATTTTCATCGTGATCATGGTCATACCACTAATGAATGCAAAGCTCTAAAGTTGGAAATCGAGGAACTCATTAGCCAAGGCAAGCTGTGTGTGAGTTCATCCGAGGGAAGCAAAGCAAAATGTATGAGCCTGACCCTTCACATGTACTAGATTGGGTCGATCTTGAAGTGGAGGATGATGTTTCTTATGATGATAGGCCTATAGAGATATTGGACTTGAGGGTCCAGGTTTTGCGGGGCAAGACTATCCCTTTGGTCAAGGTTTTTTGGAGTCATCATAGGGTCGAGGAGGCCACTTGGGAATGTGAGACTAAAGTCCATGCTAGGTATCCGGAGTTGTTTGTTCATAGAGGTACATTTCTAAATTTTGGGACGAAATTTATTTAAGGTGGGAAGGATCTAGAGACCTAAAAAATGAGGGTAAATTTTTCGTTTTGCCAGTAGGACACTACACATACACTATTTGCCGATAGGGCACTACACATACACATTTAGACATAAGTTATATTTAGAAGCATATTTTGAGTATACCATAGAAGAGAAATATGTTTAAAATGTTAAAATAAAATACACCTCCTATAAACATTTGAGCCTATTTAGAGATAGTTTCAAAAATGAACCAAAAGGGCATTTTAGGTGGACCCGGCCACAGGCGAAAATAAATTTTTTTGGAAAATATTATTTAAAATAATTTTATCAACTTTGGTTAAAGCAAAATATCGAATTGAGGCGTTTCGGGATGCATTGTAGTGTAACGGGGCCTTGAACTCATTAAGGGCAAAATGATCTTTTTACCCTTTGGCCAGCTTTACTATAAATAGAGCCCCTTAGTGTAAAAAAATATAGAAATAGTCAGAAGAAAGCACAACAGCTCGTGCATGGAGAGAAAATTGAACAAAACCTAGGTTTCTCCAACTTTCAAGCCTCCAAAACTCACTTCTAGGCTTGGGTTTTCACAAGATTTTCTTCTAGGAAGTTGTTTCCCATGTCAAGGGATACATTCTTATCGATTGGCGCGGCTGCACAGCGAGTACAACTCCTAAGGGTTGAGAAAAACCCTTCTTAAGTAAATAATAGAGTTAAATTTATGAGTGTTTTTATAAGTTGATTGTATGACTGACATGTATATTTGTTGTTAGAGAACTACCTTAGCTTATAGTTACTTTGAAAACCTAGGATTGGTACTTTATGTACTTATGTATTCGTTGAGAATTTGGTAAAGTGATAAACATGAATCATGACTATATGTATAATTTATGGTATTCTAGCTTATGTTCAAGTAGACAAAATCTTGTAGTTTGAAAGTTATGATTTATTCAATGTAGTGGTACTTTATGTATTTTGTAATCTTTGAGAATATGGTAAGGTTGTGAATGTGTGATATGTTTATATGTATAATTGATTGAATTACTTGCTAGGCTCATGTAAACAAAGTGCTATGGTTCAAAGGTTATTGTTGCTTTAAGTGTGATGCATTATTCAAAGCATGCCCCATGTGTTTGATAAAATGCTTCATTGAGATTGCATAGAAAAATCAAGACATACTAGCATGGTGTGAACCTTTGGAAATATAGTGTGGGTTGAGTACTTTGGTGCTATGCATTATGAGGGTGTAGATCCTGTGGTAAAAAACCCAAAATTGGCCATTCAGTACTTGCGTGCTGACGGGGACGAACCGTGAAGCGAGACATACGACAGTACTCGCGTGCTGATGGGGAAGGACCGTGAAGCGAGACATGGGTGGGCATAGAGTTGCATGTGTGCATCATGCATATTGTCATTGTATTGCATTGATAAAAAGGGAAGACATATGGATTATAAATGTACATTTGCACATGCCACGCCTTAACTTTGTTCCTTGCATTAACATTGTGTCATACCAGCGGTTGTGCTGACCCTTCGTGGGATATCATATTACAGATAAGGCTCCCGGTACTTGAGACTTGATGAAGTCTTTAAGGATGGATAAGAAATGGACTTTAAAGAAGATTTGGCCTTTGGGGCAAGTTTTTGAGTTGTATGAGGGCATAAGCCCTAAGACATATGTAATTAATTTGTAAAAACCTTGTATAGTATTGAAACCATGGACAAGGCCCTATATTTGTAATAAGCATGAAGCATGTAACATTTTGAGTTCAAGTATATGTGTATATATGATGGATAGGATGTTTGAAATGATATAGGGTATACCTTGTTTAATGTGCATTACATGTATATGTTGAAAACAATGGATGTATATTTAATTTCAATGAACTTGTCGCCATTGAGTGAGGATAGGATGTACACATGCTTATATATATGAATTGTTATAAAATATGAGGTAGGAAAAATGCTTAGAGAATAAAGGAAGTTATGTTAAAAGTTTTGTGAAATTAAGGGAGAAATTAGGTGTGCAAAACACCATATAAATAGGTGAGAAAAGTTCCAAAAATCGGGGGGAGGGGGTTAAAAGCCTTGAGGAAATGGGCTAAAAATGAGAAAAAAAAAACTTGAAAAACTTTGGAAAAAAATTTAGAAATGGGAAAAATCAAGTTGTAGTAGCTACAGTAAAATTTCAAAACATCAGATTAAGACCGCCCAGGCCATGCCCAGCCCCCTTACTGTGTGCCCAGCCCTCGTGTCGCGTGCCTGCAGGCCCTTGCGCCGCGTGCCCTGCTGCCTGCCATGCACGTGCAGCGTGTCCTACTATTGCCTTGCCATGGCACCCAGCCTAACAGTCCCTTGAGACCACCCCTTGGCCACCTTTTTGAGTCATGTTTGACTACCCTTTTGAGCTATGTTTGGACACTCTTTTGGGCCATGTTTGACCAATCCTTAGGCCATGTTTGGTCACCATTTTGGACCATGTTTGGCCACTCGTTTGGGCCATGTTTGGCCACGTTATGGGGCTATGTTTGGCCACTCTGATAGGCCATGTTTGACCACTTCCTTAGACCACTTTTGACAGACTTTTTGACCTATTCTTGGCTTATGCCTTAGGAAATTTTGGGACCCATTTGGGGTCACAATTCTAAGGCATGTTTAAAGACATTTTAGGGCTATCTTGAAGACTACACTTGAACATGACTTAGACTAATTTTCACTATTGGTTGGGGAGATATTTGACTACCATTTGGGACTTATCTTGGGTGAGTCTAGTTAACGAATTTTCATTTTCATTTTTGGGAAACATGGAAAAATAGATGAGTAATAAATCAAATCTATTTAATTGCCTTTTATTTATTTCTTTCAAATTCATTCCACTCACTCTCCATGTTTGTGAAAATTTGAGGCGTGACACATACTTGTGCATACTACATGAAACTCCTTTAGATGCTTGTGACGATCTTCACCTACAAGGCCATGAAAAGTGGGCAAGAGATGTATTAGTCCATCTGTTAATTCAAAAGTAGTAGTAGCATCTAAAGTAGGAAACGTTATGCATAAGGGTTGTTGATTCAAATTAGGGGTGGCAAGCTCTTTCAAAGTTCGAATTCCACCCATGACTTCCTCCTCTTCTAAATCAAAATCCCTAGCGAGTTTGAGGGATTGGGTTTCAAACCCGAAACCTGCAACTCTAGATTTCTAGGGTTTATGTTGAGTTGTAAGGTCGCGGTCAAGTGTTTTTAACACCCTTAGAGGGTCAGGTTTTTGTCTTGATAAACCAAATATGGTTTGGTGGTGATGGATTCAGACCTGTTGTAAGCAAGGTCCTCCAATGGCTGTCATTCGTGGGTTTAGTGTTTTAGATCGTGTTCAAGGCCAAATTTCATGCTTGAACAAGATTAAACAATTTATAAATATCACATATACAAAATCAAGGCTTAAAACAGTTCACACGTAGGAAAATTCTAGAGAGAGAAAATGTTGGGTTTTGATGTTTTTCTCACCTTTTCCTTCGGTTTCTCTCCTCTTTTCCCTTGCTTGCCTCCTCTAAATATCCTAGAACTCCTTTAATCTCTCACTCTCTCTTTCTGTACGATTGAATTTTCGTGTGGCATGTGTGTATACAATATGTATATTTGTATATAGGTGCTTGTATGATCATTGAAATTCTAATTTCCCCCACCAACTAGGTTAACTTGTGGTAGCCTCTCTAATGAGTGTTCTCCTACTCCACTGTTTTGGGCAGGCCATCAAGTGGCTGTGTGTGTGTGTGGCGTTTTGTATATATATATATATATATATATATATATATAATATTTCACTCACACACTAATACACTAAGACACACACACACACACACTCTTCACAATCCGACACACACACACACACACACAGTTTCACTATTCTGCATATACTTTAAATATTTACATATATATGTATTTAATTTTCTTATATACCTACATGTATGTTTACAATATACACACATGTATACATACTTGGCCACATGTACACACACACAATACACCTTTAATGTGTGTATGTGTGTGTTATCATATTTAATTATAACTAACCAATATTTTCTTATATTAAATTAATTATTTTAAAAATTAATTATTCTCTTAAGTGTATAGTCTTTCCATTAATTTTTCATAACCTCGTAATACGTGTCATGTGATCCGATATTTTTGGGTCGGGGTATTAAACATATAATTACTACGGAATCAACAGAGATAGGTTGGTGATTGCAACTAAAGTGATGTACAGTCGTCCTGGGTTTTCAAGACTTTTATGTTGGTGACTACAACGACAGTGATATACAGTCGTCCTGGGTTTTTCAAGACTCTTACGTTGGTGACTGCAACGAAAGTGATGTACAGTCATCTTGGGTTTTCCAGGACTCTTACGTTGGTGACTGCAACAAAAGTGATGTACAGTCCTCTTGGGTTTTCAGGACTTTTTACAAAAAGCCCTCGTGTTGGGATTGAAACTGACCTCGTTACTTAAGGCGTCGATTACTAATTTATAATTCACGACCTAATGATCCCTAATTTAAGTCAGGGTGTTACATGCTGCATGCCTGCCCAAGTGGACGAGGTTCCTTTGGGGGGAGAGGATAATGGGAGAGGGTAATGCATTCCACATTGCCTGGCGAAGGGAGAGGTGAAAGATCCATAAGTAAGGCTGTACGTCTCTATGTTACAACGCATTTTGTTTTGATCTTTCTAAATTTTGTAGAAGAGGTACATTTTTAAATTTTGGGAATAAATTCATTTAAGGGGGGAAGGATATAGAGACCTGAAAATTAAGGATCAATTTTTCGTTTTTGCTGGTAGGGCTATTCATGCACCGTTTGTTGGTAGGGGCGCTACACATGCACGTTTAGATGTAAGACATGTTTAGGAACATATTTTGAGTATGCCGTAGAAGCAAAATATGCTTAGAATGTTAAAATACACCTCCTGTAAAAATTTGAGCGTATTCAGAGATAGTTTAAAAAATTGGACCAAAAGGGCATCCAGGGTGGATCCGGCCACAGGCGGAAATTTATTTTTTTGAAAAATTTCATTTAAAGTAATTTTAAGAACTTTTATTAAAACAAAATATTGAATTGAGGCATTTCAGGACGGGTTGTAGTGTAACGGAGTCCCGAATTCATTAAGGGCAAAAGGGTCATTTTGCACCTTTGCCCCTCCACTATAAATACAACCCTTTAGTGTATTTTTTTCATTGTTTGGTCTGAGATATAGAGCAGAACACGTCAATGGGAGAAAAGGTGAAGAAAAACCTAGGGTTTTCCAACTTCAAGCCTCCAAACCTCATCTTTAAGCTTGGATTTTCACAAGACTTCCTTCTAGGAAGTTGTTCCCCATATCAAGAACTATATTCTCACCAATTGGTTCTGCTGTGCAGCAAACAAAACTTCCTCGGTTTGAGAAAAACCATTCTAGGTATGATATTTTGCTAAGTAAGGAATATGATTAAGTTTAGGAGTGATTTACATGTTGATTGAATGATTCATATGTTTATTTGATGTTAGAAAATCACTTAAGATATAGTTCCTTTGAAAAACCTAGAGTTTATTGTTTATGTACTTATGGGTTCTTTGTTATTCTTTGGGAATTTGGTAAAGTAGTAAACATGAACCAGGACTATGTGTTTAATTCATTGTATTCTACCTTATGTTCATGCAGAGAAACTCTTATGATTGGAAAGTTATGATTTATTCAAGGTGTTACTTTAGGCATTTTTATAATCTTTGAGAATTTGTCAAAGTGATTAACATTTAACTTGTTTGTATGTTTGATTCATTATATTTTAGCTTAGGTCCATGTAGGAAAACTTTTGTGGTTTGAGAGTTATGATTCATTCCATTTCTTGGTGCTTTATATATTTTATGATCTTTGAGAAATTGTCAAGGTTGTGAATATGTAATGTGTTATATGTGCAATTAATGGGATTGCATGTTAGGTTCATGTAGGCAAAGGCTTGTGAAGTAAAAGTTATGGTTGCTTTAAGTACATTGCATTGTTTAAGGCATATACTATGTGTTTGATGGAATACTTCATTGAGATTGCATTATTGCATGGTGAAATCAAAGCATATTGGCATATGGTGAATCCTTTGAAAACATAGTGTGGGTTGAGCACTTGGTGCTATGCAATATCAGGATGTAGATCCTGTGGTGAAAAACCCAAACTTGACCATTCGTACTCATGCCAACGGGGATAGACCGTGAAGTGAGACGTACATTGGTGCCTGATTGACCCAACGGGAGCGATCCGTGAAATAAGTGTGGTACTCGATGGACCAATCGAGACATGGGTGTGCCATAGAGTTTGCATGGGTGCGTCACGCACATTACCATTGCATTGTATGGATGATTTGGAAGGCATATAGATATAAATGTACACTTGCACATGCCACGCCTTAATTTTGTTCCTTGCATTAGCATTGTGTCATACCAGCAGTTGAGTTGACCCCTCGTGGGATATCATATTACAGATGAGGCTCCTGGTACTTGAGACTTGATGAAGTCTTGAAGGAAGGAAGGGAAAAGGACTTGGATGAACATTTGGCCATTGGGGCATATTTTTGTATATAAGGGCATAAGCCCTAAGACTTATGTAATGAATTTGTAATAGCCTTGTGTAGTGTGAACAAAATGGGCAAGGCCCCATAATTGTAATGAAAGTGAGAATGTGATGTTTTAAACTTCAAAGTATATGTGTATGTATGGAGAGTTGTATATTTAAATGATGGGTGTTTAATTCCTTTGAGGTTGTGGCCGTTGAGTGAGGATGGGATGTACACATGTTTAGATGTATGATTGTTGCAAAATATTAGGTGGGAAAAGGCTTAGAAAATAAAGGAAACAATGTCAAAATTTTATGAAATTAAAAGAGCCATTAGGTGTGAAAAATGCCTATGAATAAGTGAGAAAAAGTGCCACAAAGTGGGGGTTAAAAGCCTTGAGGAAATAGGCCAAAAGTAGAGAAATTTAGTCGCAACCGCTATAGAAAAAATTCAGAAATGGAAAATTTAGGTTGCAGCCATGAATAGTAAAAATGCAGAAAATCAGAAAAACAGCTCTCTGTTGCAACAATGCATTGAGTGACACACCCCGCGCTGCTGGTCGCTTGCCTGCACGCCTGCCTCTGCCTTGCACTGTTGCGCATGCTGCTGCTTTGCTTGCTACGCAGCCGCTGCTTTGGCCATGTATGGCTCTTCATGATTTACCCTTCAAGGTCATTTTAAGGCCATTTAATTACATGTTTGACCCTACTTTTTGGAGCCCATTTTGGGCCATTTTTGGCCATTACATCAAGCCATGTTGGACATTTTTTTTGGGATGCTGTTTAGTTATATTTCAAGGCCATGTTTGGCCATTTACTTGGACCACTTGAGGTAGAATTTTTGGTTTATTCTTGGCCCACGCATTAGGGTATTTGGGACCCATTTGATCCATTATTCCAAGACATTTTTAGATATATTTTAAGGCTATTTTGGAGGCCACCTTTGAACTTGAATTAAATTATTTTAACTATTAATTGGGAGGAATGTTTGAGTAATATTAGGGGGCCATCTTGGTTAAGTTAAATGGCAAGCCTTCATTTATAATTTTGGGAAAACATGGGGGAATGAATGCAAAATCAACCAAATCCATTTAATGGTCTTTCATTTATTTTTCTTCTTTCATTTAACTTACTCCCCGAGTTTGTGGATATTCGGGGCATAACACATTTAGTTGGTAGTTGCTTTGAAAACCTTGAGTTGGTAGTTTGTGTACCTATGTGTTCTTTGAGAATTTGTCAAAGTGATGAACATGTAACTTGTTTATATGTTTGATTCATTGCATTCTAACTTATGTTCATGTAGAGAAACTCTTGTGGTTTGAGAGTTATGATTTATTCCATGTGTTAGTACTTTATGTATTTTATGGTCTTTGAGAAATTGTTAAGATTGTGAGTGTGTAATGTGTTTTTATGTGAAATTGATTGAATTACATGTTAGGTTCATGTAGATAAAGTTTTGTGATATAAAAGTTAAAGTTACTTTGAGTACATTGCATTGTTTAAGGCATATACTATGTGTTTGATGAAATACTTCATTGAAATTGCATAGAAAAATCAAGGCATGTTGGCATAGTGTGAATCCTTGGAAACATGGCGTGAGTTGAGCACTTTGGTGCTATGCATTATGAGGATGCAGATCCTGTGATGAAAAATCCTAAATTGGCCATTGGTACTTGCAAGCCAACGGGGTCCGGACCGTGAAGCAAGACATACATTGGTACTTGCATGCCAACGGGGAAGAACCGTGAAGCGAGACATAGGTGTGGTATAGAGTTTGCATGGGTATGTCACGTATATTGCTATTGCATTGTATTGATGAATTGGAATGCATGTAGATTATAAATGTACACTTGCACATGCCACACCTTAAATCTTGTTCCTTGCATTAGCATTATATCATACCAGCAGTTAAGCTGACCCCTCGTGGGATATCAAATTTCATATGAGGCTCTGGGTACTTGAGACTTGTTGAGGTCTTGAAGAAAGGAAGGAAACGGACCATGGAGGATTTTTGGCCCTTGGGGCATATTTTGAGTTATATAAGGGCATAAGCCCTAAGTCGTATGAAATGAACTTGTAAAAATTTTGTGTATTATGAAAAGAATGGAAAAGACCTTACATATTGTAATGAATATGAAGTTTGTGACCGTTAAGTTTAAGTACATGTGTATGTATGATGGATTGTATAATTGAATGATGTATATTTAATTTCTATGAGATTATGGCCATTGAGTGAGGATGGAATCTACATTGCTTATATATATAAATTGTTGTAAAACATTAAGTGGGAAATGCTTAGAAAACAAAGGAAACTATAATTTTTCAAAATATAAGAACTAGATTGAGTGGAGCGGGGGAGCATGTCTATATTTTCTAAGTAGGGAATTAAATGACTTAAGAAGAAAGAAGAAAAGTAAAGAAATGAAACATAGGGGTGATTAGCCCAAAAATCACTTAAGGTCGAAAAATAAGAGAAAAAAAGGGTAAAATGGTCATTTTATATGTTATAGGATCCCACACCAAGTTTGGTAGAAATAAACTGAAATGGGTAGCAAAATATCAAAATCCTAGATTTTTGGCCAAAGTTGGAAAAATTTGGTACCGTAGCATTTTAGCTACTAGTTTATTGTAGCAATGAATAGTAGCTACAGTAACTAGTAGCAGCAGCCCGGACATGCCCCAGCCCCAGCCAGCGCCCAGCCGCGTGCCCTACGCTGCGCCCTATCGCGCGCGCCCACACCCTGCTGCACTCGCACCTGCTGCCTTGTGCGCCTACCTTTGCACGTGCTGCCTTACTGCTGCCCAACTGTGCACACCTGTGCTTAGCCATGCCATGAGCATGCCATGACCTACCTTTTCAAGGCCAATTCAAGGCCATTTGATTCCATGTTTGATACCACCTTTTGAGCTATGTTTAGGCAACATATTGGGCCATGTTTGGCCACTTCTTTAGACAAATTTTGGTGAAATTTTTTACCTATCTTGGCATATGTCTTAGGACATTTGGGGGCCCACTTGGACCATTATTTCAAGGCACATTTAGAGACATTTTTGGGGCATGACTTATACCATTTTTGACCATTGGTTGGGGAGGTGTTTGACTACCATTTGGGACCCATCTTGGGTGAGTCTAGTTAACAAATTTTCATTTTCATTTTGGAGAAAAAAATAGAGAAATGCATAATTAACTGAATCCATTTAATTGTCATTTACTTCCTTCTCTTAATTCATTTCACTCACTCCCCAAGTTTGTGGAAATTTGGGGCGTGACAATGTACATAGCATCGCCTCATGTGCATGCCTATTATTCATTAGGATAATTTCTTATTAGATACCATGATTGTCTATACCTACCCAGTATAATTGGATTGGAGTATTACAATCTCGCCTCCTCAAAAAGAGTTTTGTCCTCAAAACTCATTTCATCTTATGGGGTAAAGTGTTTGCATTCTTTCTTTCTCATTAGTGCTTAACCCTTCAATCATTTCTTTTGTTGTCCTCTATTCACATATTGTTTTGTGCCTTCGATACATTGTAACAACCTGTATTTTCTGTAATATTAAATAAATATTAAATAATATAAATAATACATCTTAACTAATTATAATTGATGTATAATGCATAATAATGAGTTTGGAAATTTTTTGTAACATTTTGAGTTAGTTTAAACTCTAAGAACACTAAAAAGGGAAAATCACCATTTTACCAAAATACTAGGAATACACAAATACTATAACTAAAAAATAATTTATTGGGACTTAAAATATATTTATATATCAGGTATTATTCATGGGATATTCTTATGTGTGAGAAAATGACCGAAAGGGAAAAAAACACAAGGAAATGAATATTTTTAAAGGAATGGAAAAATGGTCATTTGACTTTAAAGGGAGCCTCACACGTTGGAGACTCATTCTCTCATTGCTCTCCATCTACCATGACACACTCAAAAAGGGAAATAAAGGAAGGCTTACGATTTTCACACTTTTCTCGAAATCTCTCATGGAATCAAGCCACACTAGTGCAATAGTCTTCATCTAAGGAGCATCCATCATCAATTTGAAATTAGGGTTTGGAGAGATCTTCATCAAAACTTCAAGGATAAAAAAGGGAAAGCTAGGGTTTTGCACAAATCTTCAAGGATTAAGGTAGGGCTTCTAACCTAGGTGAAGAATCAATGTTTAAGGAAGAGATCATGCATCCTATGACATTTTCATAAACAGTTGGTGGGTGTCATATACCTTTTTATGACATGGATCACTAGTTAGACTATTAGATGAAAACTATATGCTTATATTTTGCTATATTCTTGTTCTCGGTCCAAATTTCTTCTCTTTGTGTGATCAAAATCCACATACTTGCTATTCATGTATATAACATCCTAACCCAATTAAACAAAGCAATTAACGATAATGGCGATTATCATAAGTTAATTTACTTAATAACCATGGGCAATGCTAGATATGACTAGTGACCCAAAAATACGGAAACAAATGTATAGATGATAAAAACAATTAATCCTAAATTAGAGACGACTGACTTGAGAATGAAATTTAATTCAAAGGGTCATGACTTGATAAGAAGTTACGACTAGTGATTAATGAGGATTAACACATGAGTAAATGTGAAAAATGAGTATACGAAGTGCAATCGGGCGAAATTAGCGCGATACGCAAACAAAACGAAATTAATCGAGAATTTTATAATAAAAATAATAAATTTTTGGTATAATTAAGACACGATAAAATATATCAAAACAAGACGTATAATGTATAAATGAAGTGTCACGAACCCAAAACCCACCCTACGTAGATTTAGGGCCAGTGGTCGACACTGTCATTCCGACAGGCCGTACAAAATCAAATGAATTGCACAAGTATGATATATATATATATATTATATTAATTGTGGAAGCTACATGAGTGCAACTCATCTAATAACCATTTCAACCCTAGTCATTTATAAAATGTACTCAATGTAAGATTATCGTCACCACTATCATCATGTGTCATCAACAACTATATATGCATCAAATTCGTATTCCCAAAAATACAAAACATAATTCTCCAAAAGTCTCAACTGTCATCAAGTCCAAAACTATACATCACATAATTACCAAAAATAATCCACATCATGTCAATCCAAAATTCTGGTACAAAAATCCATCACATTCATGCTCTCAGCCATACGGTGTAGATTTTGCTATTTCATGCCATTTCAATTACCTAAAATATATTTGATAAATCCATATGAGCTTCACTAAGCTCGTGAGTAATTCCTGCATCATGTCATAGGTTTTGCGAGATAGAGTTTTGCACAAAATACTATGGGCACCAAGTTTCTCAAACAAATAACGTATACATAAAGATAAAACATGCTTTCAAAACGGATCATGGATAGGACATACTGAAGATTCAAGCAGGTATAATAGGAGCATTTTCCAGATCATACGTGCTTGAATAGGGATCATACTTCCTTTGCGGTTGTCTAGGAAAACCACCCACCACATCCACTTGCTCAATGGGCTCCTTTTGAAGAGTTGGGCACATATCGGTTGGATGCCCTACTACTGAACAAATCCCACAAGCCTTTGCCGTTTGCATATTTCCTACAGCCATTTGACAAACAAGAGAAGTTAGACTCACAATTTGTTGTTCAAGGGAGGAAATTTTACCTCATTAACATGTTTAGATGGAGGGTTAAGCCTAGTGCCAAATTTTTGAGAATTAGCCACCATATTTGCAATCAAGTTTCTCGTGGCCTCGGGAGTTTTATCTACCAAAGCTCCTCCACTATCAGCGTCAATCATCCTCCTATCAGTGGGTAGAAGGCCCTCATAGAAATACTAGATAAGTAGCTGCTCACTAATTTGATGATGGGGGCAGCTTGCACATAATTTATGAAAACGTTCCCAGTATTCGTGTAGGGACTCTCCATTGTGCTGCCTTACACCACAAATATCTTTTCAAAAGTCGGCCACCCTTGAAGCTGGGAAATATTTCTCCAAAGACAACCTCTTCATCTTGTTCCACGTGGTAATACTCTCGGAGGGTAAGTAATAGAGCCAATACTTAGTCGAATCCTTGGAAGAAAATGGAAAGGCTCTTAATTTAATTTGCTCTTCAGTCACTCCCGTGGGTCTCATACTCGTGCATACTACATGAAACTCCTTTAGATGCTTGTGAGGATCCTCACCTGCAAGGCCATGAAAAGTTGGCAAGAGATGTATTAGTCTAGATTTTAATTCAAAAGTAGTAGTAGCATCTAAAGTAGGAAACATTATGCATAAGGGTTGTTGATTCAAATTACGGGCGGCAAGCTCTTTCAAAGTTAGAATTCCACCCATGACTTCATTCTCTTCTAAATCAGAATCACTAGCAAACAGGGAATCAAGAGCTACATCGTTCTCTTTAGAATTTCTCCGAGCTTCCCTCCTTAACCTGCACAAAGTTCTCTCTATTTCTAGATCGCATTACAAATCACCTTGATTAGATGATCGAGTTACAGTCACACACAATCAAGGAAACTCTAATAAACCATGAAAAATGAATCAGAAAAAAATATAGAGTAATGAAAATAGAAAAAAATATTATAAAATAAAAAATTAAAATTAAAATTAAATAAAATAAAAATTCTACGCTAAAACACAAATCACCTTGATTTTTTTTTCCTGAAAATTTCAAGAACGAAATGAGGATCATAAGAAGCACAAAAATCAACTAGAGTCACTCTCCGGCAACGACACCAAAATTTGGTGTGTTGTTGTAGGTAACAAAAAAATAAAACCTAAACTCCTAAAAATACATGTAGTAGTGCAAGTAAGGATCGTTCTCATGGATAGTATCTAGCCTAGTTTTATGCTATGTGAACAAGGATGAGGGGGGTTTGAGTATAACAAAAATAATTTAGAGGAAAACAACTAAGGAACAATTCAAATTAAAGTATCGAATTCAATCAAAAGAACAAACCTTGGTCTAAGTCAACATCCACCATCACAATTTTGCAACAGATCATTGATGCAAGTATATATCAATTCACACTTTGAATATTCACCGTTGGAACTATTTTCCTATCTCTCCTTAGTCACATTTAATTAGAAAACAAGTGATCTAATTAACCCTAACTATTAAACAACCCAAGACAAGCATTAAAGGTTTAATCTAGTAGCAGCCTTAAGAATTAGAGAGATCGATGAAGCTGAACAACACAAGTACAAGCAGTTGCATTTAATTTAGTCGAGCGTTTTTCCTAAGAT
The DNA here is from genome assembly GCA_008638375.1 of Nyssa sinensis. Taxonomy (NCBI): domain Eukaryota; kingdom Viridiplantae; phylum Streptophyta; class Magnoliopsida; order Cornales; family Nyssaceae; genus Nyssa; species Nyssa sinensis. The sequence continues at coordinate 1,190,141 of CM018033.1, forward strand.
CTAGTAATTTTTGACACAACAAATCATTAAATCTTAGTTGCTTTACAAATTAGAGGGATCAAACAATTACGGATTTTATATCTAACCTAGCAGTAGATTGCAACGAATAATAAACTAGTAGGCCTCCTAGTAATTAAACGAGATAATCATGAAAATAAGCACAGAAGAATATCTAATACTCAAAGCATAAATTGAACAATAAAAGCAAATTAGATCTCACAGTTTTATTGATTTTGAGCTTTCTGTTTCCTTCAACCAATTATAAAAGTTTAGCCACGCAAGGCTATGACGAAAACTTGAAGGAGAAGTTAGAGAAAATGGGAGAGAGAGAGACGTGCATCCAAAATCTGATGATCTCTCTTTTTTCACGTTAAAAGTTAGTCTTGGAAGCCTACTAGAACTCCTAAAGATATTCTAAATACTATCCTCGTATAACAATATCCAAATCTAACTATAAAAAGGAAAATATTAAAAATAAAATAAAGTCCTAATATAACTAGGAAAGTGGTGTTTTTAGTTGGAATTTTCGTGCACCAGATCTGGAAACTTTCAAAAATAAATCATGTCAAATCCGCGCATTGGAATTGCAGGCTAAAAAAAATGCTCCAGAACATCTGCAGTGCAGATGTAGCAACTTCAAGCCCTATTTTGACCTTGATGCAACCAGTATCTCTCACAACTTGAAACATGAAAGTTGTAGAGTGGTTTCATGGCGTTCGATAGCATCTTGAATCATCTCAATAGGAGCTCAAATGAGAGAGTTATGCTCAGATTACGAAGCAATGTTGAAACTATCAAGAATCGCCTAATCAATTTCGTTTCGCATGTATACAGCTCTAAAAGTTTAAAAATAGAAAACGATAATTTTAAAGGGTTACACTCACCTTTTGGTTGCAGGATCCTCCTTTTCCTCTTCTGATTTTACCTTGAACTTGCAAACCCTTATTCTGTTTTCTTTCTAAACTCTCACTTCATTTTATAGGCGAAAACCATTGCCACCTTTTCACCTTTAGCTTCTTCCTCTCTCCCTTTTTCTTTTCTTCTTCCTCCCTTTTCTGACTTTACTACTTTGATCTTCTGAATTCTTAACCTCCCTCGCTTAGTGTTGCTTTGATTTTTTTTGTACATTATATATATATATATATATATATATATAATTATTATTATTATATAAACACACACTCTTTCACACAATCACTTGCACTACACATGGGCATAAATACATATATATTTTATAATTATTCTTGCATATATACATATATATACAACACATTATATACTCACACACATATATATATATATATGTATACGGTTATATGTATACACATATATTTAATAATTCATATATATATATATATACATGGTTATATATATATATAAATTTATATTACATATATATACATATATGTATACATACCCATATATGTATACATACACATACACGTACTTCGATGCTCGCTCATGGCTTTATCGAGTATCGCCCGGGCATTGTCTGTACATTGGAGATTGTTCACATTCCAAAATTGTCCATTCCGTTCGATATTATAACATAGAGTCCTAACAACTCGGGTTTACATGGGTTACTCGGTTACAATCCGGTTCGGGTAATTAGAGCAACCCATTCTACCACTTCATGCTTTTGGCAAGCTTGAGGTACTTCTCATATTTTTGACAAGTTTCCTAGCTTGTCTTTATACATACATACTTCCATATATATATATATATATATACACACACACACACACATAGGCATTATCTCATGTGCATGCCTATTATTCATTAGGATAATTTCTTATTAGATCCCATGATTGTATATACTTACCAAGTATAATCGGATTGGAGTATTACATTCTTGCCTCCTTAAAAAGAGTTTTGTCCTCAAAACTCATTTCATCTTATGGGATAAAGTGTTTGCATTCTTTCTTTCTCATTAGTGCTTAACCCTTGAATCATTTCTTTTGTTGTCCTCTATTCACACATTGTTATGTGCGTTCGATACACTATAACAACCTGTATTTTTGTAATATTAAATAATATAAATAATACATCTTAACTAATTATAATTGATGTATAATGCATAATAATGAGTTTGGAAAATTTTTGTAACATTTTGAGTCAGTTTAAACTCTAAAAACACTAAAATGGGAAAATCACCATTTTAACTTAATATTGGGAATACAGAAATACTATACCTGAAAAATATTTTATTGGTACTTAAAATATATTCAGATATCATGTATTATTCATAGGATATTTTTATGTTTGAGAAAATGACTGAAAGGGACAAAAACACAAGGAATGAATATTTTTAAAGGAATGGCAAAATGGTCATTTGACTTTAAAAAGAGCCTCACACGTTGGAGACTCTCATTCTCTCATTGGTCTCCATCTCCCATGACACACTCAAAAGGGGAAATAAAGGAAGGCTTACGATTTTCACACTTCTCTCGAAATCTCTCATGGAATTAAGCCACACTATTGCAATATTATTCATCTAGGGAGCATCCATCATCAATTTGAAACTAGGATTTGGAGAGATCTTAATCAAAACTTCAAGGATAAAAAAGGGAAAGCTAGGGTTTTGCACAAATCTTCAAGGATTAAGGTAGGGCTTCTAACCTAGGTGAAGAATCAATGTTTTTGGATGAGGTCAAGCATCCCATGAAGTTTTCATAATCATTTGGTGGGTGTCATATACCTTTTTATGACATGGATCACTAGTTAGACTATTAGATGAAAACTATATGCTTATATTTTGCTATTGTAACACCCTGACTTGAATTAGGGATCATTAAGTCGTGGATTTTAAATTAGTAATCGACACTTAAGTAACGAGGTCGGTTTCAACCCCAACACGAGGGCTTTTTGTAAAAGTCTTGAAAACCCAGGACGACTGTACATCACTTTCATTGCAGCCACCAACGTAAGAGTCTTGAAAACCCAAGACGATTGTACATCACTTTCGTTGTAATCACCAACCTATTGGTTTCATGGTGATTATATGTTTTCACGTTGACTTCCGAACCTAAGACATGTTTTACGAGGTTATGAAAGAAATTAGTGTAAAGATTATACACTCAAGAGAATGGTTAATTTAAAAATAATTGGTAGATTAAATATAAGAAATTGATTTTTAGTTATAATTAAAAGAAAATATGATGACACACATATACACACATTTAAGGTGTAATGTGTGTAAGTACATCGCCAAGTAGGTATAGGTGTAAGTATATATATGTATAAATATATATATATATATATATATATATGTATATACATGGTTATAAGTATAAGAATAATTAAATATATATATATATATAAATATATGTGGCATGTAAATAATATAAACATATAAAGTGTGTGCAGAAGGGTGTCATTGTGTGTGTGTCGGTTGAGGGGTGTGTGTGTGTGTCTAAGTGTATTAGTGTGTGTGTTGGTTGAGGGGTGTGTGTGTGTGTGTCCAAGTGTATTAGTGTGTGTGAGTTATATTATATGTGTATATATATATATATATATATATATATATATATATAAACAAAACACCACACACACACACAGCCAAATGATGGCCTGCCCAAAACAGTAAAAGAGGACACTCATTTAAGAAGTTGCCACAAGTTAGCCTAGTTGGTGGGGGGAAATCAGAATTTCAATGATCATATATGCACCTATATACATATATACATATTTTATACACACCCACACGAAAATTCAGTCACACAGAGAGAGAAACAGAGAGTAAGAGATTGAGAGGGGTTTCTGAGAAGAAGAAGGAAGAATCAGAGGTGGAAGAGTTCAAAAATCACAACAAACAGGTGTGAACTCATGAAAAATTTTCATTTTTCTCTCTTTAGAATTTACCTACGTATGAACTGTTTAAGCTTTGATTTTTGTATACATGATGTCTGGAGTATATCTACACTATTATAAGCATGAAAATTGGCCACAAAATAGCCCTAAAACACCAAGAACAGTACACAACCTCCATGGATGACCACCTTCAAACTGGGTTTGATTCGGCCCAAGCTAAACTGAGTTTGGATTGCTTAGACCTGACCTAGGTGATGTAAGGTTTGCACTGCAACGAAAACCAAGTGAAATGGCTCACAAATGAGCCCTAAAACTAGAGTAGCAAGCCACGGGTTCGTAACCCAGTTTCATGAATGGAGTCTTAAAACTTGTTTTTAGAACATAAATCGAACCGCCATGACCTAAGGAACCCAATAAACCAAGCCACGCATGGAATAGTACTGAAACGAGTATGCAATAAGGCGATTTATAGTTGACAATAATGGAACTCGAACCAAGCTTACACACTGTTTTGAGGCTTGAAACTAGTGCCAAATCCTACCCTTGTGTTCTAGAAACATTTTGGGGCCAAAACAGAGGGGTTGAATGGTTAAAACCCCACGAAATCAAAAAGAAAAGAAATCGGAAAACTAGGGCGAACGGGGGAAGAAAAGAGGAAGAAGATGAACAGTACAGGGCCGGACTCCGGGTCGGATCTGGGTTCGGGTCAGGACCTGACCCGTCACACAAAAGGTTTAAGTAGGACGACGTCGTACGAAGTGGTGTTATTTTAAAATTTAAACGTTAGGGCTGGCGTCAACATTACGTGTTGAACCGACCAAACCGGTTGGTTCAATAAAAACCCAAGCCGGTTCACTTAAGAACGAACTGAATCCACTAGTTCAGACCGAAAGTTTACGAAATTAGATTTTGACCCCCAGAACTTCTGGAAAATTATACTGTGACCCAACCAAAATTTAATTAATATTAAATTAAAAATATTTAAATGAAAAACATTTCAAAAATGCCCCTAGGCCATAAATAGAGCAAATAAAGTGCAAATTAAACATGTGAATAATGTAATTTAACTATTTTGGATATTCTGAGACCAATGGTGAGGTCCGTTTTGTGAGACGGGACACCGAAAAAATAAATACACGTAAAGGGATAAAATGACCAAGTTACCCCTAGTACCCCTAAAGCCAAATTGAAACCAGAGAGGGTCTAAATTGACTTTCTTTGACATTTCAGACTCAATGGTGAGGTCCAAATTGTGAAATGACGGAAAAATATGATACGAAAATAGGTACAATGACCATTTTTCCCTTTTTAGTGCAAAAATCTGAATTAAATTCTACAAAAGCCTAAATTGACTTTCTTCGACGTTCTGGACTCAATGGTAGAGTCTATTCAACCAAAAGAGATGTCTAAAATAAAAAGACATAAAATTTGATGAATATCATTAGTTAGGTGACTATGAACTAGAATATTGCCGAAGTAATAAACGAAGGCTCGTACGTGAAAATAAGATATGAAAAGACATGACACGTAAATATTTGAAGTAATTAAATTTAAATTAAAGTAAATAGAGCTACCGGAAGAGTATACCTTAAAAGCACAATGCCTAAGATTAAAGTTAGGATTCAATACGATCTAAGCATAAGTTAAGAAGCATCAGTAAGAGATGTTTGAAGTAAATGTGAAGTTAATGGACTATTATGAATTGTTCTTAGGAACTACAAAGGAAAGGGAAAGGCACATCAATAGCGCCAACCCAGACGTATAAGGTGAGTAACCCTGTATTTGAAGTGGAGATTTAACTCCATATATTTGAAGAAGTTTTAAGTTCAAGTTATGTGAAGCATTTGAATATCAAATTCAATTTTTATACGATTGCTGTTTTAATATATTATGTTATGACATGCTCTGTAAATGTTTTTATACAATTCCTTTCTTAGAAATATTGAGCATGTCTGAGTAAAATGTCGATTTCCTTAAATATTCTGAATTTGATTATTCCAAGTATTTGAAGTCCCATTGCAGAAGTTATATATTTCATGTTTTAAATACTCATGAATAGTATCTATTGAAGAAGCCGTGTGATAAATGTTTTATAAGATAATTGGTACTTAAGTACCGCATACGACGTTGAAATCTTTCGAGATTCAAGTATGACACGAAGTCGACGTTGATATTCTTCGGAATTCAACTATGACACGAAAAAATGCCTGGTAGTAGGATCTAATCCCCCAGGTAATGAGATCTCTCCATTTTAGCATTGCAGTAAAACGGGAGTCTGGTTCGAAACAAATTCCACCTAATTAAAGAGAAAAGATGACAAACGCTTTTGAAAATGGAAGCAGGTTTTTACCCCTATTTTTATCATGCATGTTTATATGTTTTTGAAGTGCACATACTCTACTTGAATAAATGTACCGTAAATGTTTCGAGGCTATCTATTTTAAGAATGCATATATTCTGTGTTCTAAACGTACGAGTAATTGGTAGTGTGTATTTTATAAACTCTCATGTGCTAAACTACTACCAATTGAAAACCCCATGACGAATGCAGGAATTACTTACAAGCTTAGATTAGCTTACTCGGATTTTTATCCGTCCCCCTTTCAGGTGATTAGCGGTAGTCTTGATTTTGATGACGATGATGAAAAGTCTGGCCATTTTTGGAGTGGTTGTTTAAGTAGTATCTTTTGTGGAACACTATGGACTTTAATAGTAGCTTTTGTATTAGGAAGTAGTAAATTGTTATGTGTTAAGCGCCATGGGCAGTTCAACATGTATTAATTATAAAGCCTTTAGGTTTTAATTATGCTCTGAATGTATAATCATGTATACCGCAATGTAAAGAGCGGCAGTACCGGACGGATGTGCAAATTTTAAAATGAGAAAAGAAAAGAAAAAGTTTTTCACGCTTCTACATACCACATGACGCACATCTATTCGATACCGCTGCTTATGTGAGCCTTGCCTCAGACCCCCGGGTCTGTACGCGGCGGTCTCGATTCGGGATCCGCGCAAGGCGGATTTCGGGTCGTGACAACTATATTCTTGGTCTGGGTCCAAATTTCTTCTCTCTGTGTAATAAAAATCCATATACTTGCTCTCATGTATATAACATCCTGCCCCAATTAAACAAAGCAATTAATGATAATGACGATTATCATAAGTTAATTTATTTAATAACCATGGGCAATGCTAGATATGACTAGTGACCCAAAAATACGGAAGCAATTAATCCTAAATTAGAGACGACCGATTTGAGAATGAAATTTAATGCCAAGGGTCATGACTTGATAAGAAGTTTCGACTTGTGATTATCGAGGATTAAGGCATGAGTAAATGTGGAAAATGAGTATACGAAGTGCAATCGAGCGAAATTAGCGCGGTACGAGAACAAAACGAAATTAATCAAGAATTTTCTAATAAAAATAATATATTTTTGGTAAAATTAAGACATGATAAAATATATCAAAACAAGACGTATAATGTATAGATGAAGTGTCACGAACCCAAAACCCACCCTACGCAAATTTAGGGCTGGTGGCCGACACTGTTATTCCAACAGGCCGTACGAAATCAAATGAATTGCACAAGAGTGATATATTTTTTTTTATATTAATTACAGAAGCTACATGAGTGCAACTCATCTAATAACCATTTTAACACCAGTCATTTATAAAGTATACTCAATGTAAGATTATCGTCACCACTATCATCATGTGTCATCAACAACTATATATACATCAAATTCGTATTCCCAAAAGTACAAAACATAATTCTCCAAAAGTCCCAACTGTTATCAATTCCAAAACTATACATCACATAATTACCAAAAATAATCCACATCACGTTAATCCAAAATTCTGGTACAAAATTTCATCACATTCATGCTCTTAGCCATACGGTGTGAATTTTGCTACTTCCTGCCATTTCGATTACCAGAAATATATTAGATAAATCCATATGAGCTTCAGTAAGCTCATGAGTAATTCCTGCATCAAGTCACAGGTTTTGCAAGACAGAGTTTTGCACAAAATACTCTGGGCACCAAGTTTCTCAAACAAATAGCGTATATATAAATATAAAACATGCTTTCAAAATAGATCACGGATAGGACATACTGAAGATTCAAGCAGGTATAATGGGAGCATTTATAAAATATGTCATCTTTTGATAACATAGTGTGAATATCGACCACAAAGCAGATATTAAAGAGTAGCATATACAATTCTTAAAACATGATTCAGATAATAAGTTACGAAACAGATAACATGATAACAAATGAAAAATACACCTGAGAGGGTGCTTTTAAAATCTAATTTCGAATAACGGATAACAGACACATATTACATATATCGAAGATTCACATAATGAGTCGGAGCACTACGTGGGTAAGTCTTATCAAAAGTCAGAGCGCCATGTAGGTAATTCTCATACATGAATTCCACAACGAGTCAAAGTGCCATGTGGGTAAGTCTATCAAGAGTCGGAGGGCCACATGGGTAAACCTTGTGTAGACACAAGAATTGAGTCAAAGTGCCATGTAGGTAAGTCTCATAAAGGGTCAGAGCATCACATAGGTAGACCTCAAAACAGACTCAAGAAATTGAGTCAGAGCACAATCTGGGTAAGTCTCATGAAGAGTCAGAGCGCCACATGGGTAAGCCTTGGAAAAGACACATGATCGGATTCAAAACACATATGATTCAAGTTTTGTAGTCAAATTGGTTCACACAAATCGTTTATTTCTCATTAAAGGGGTGCCATAGTTTACAGACATTTTTCAATTTAGTACACATGGATGTCGTTTCAAAATCTAGACTTGAAGATCATAGTTTTCAAATATTTCTCAGAGTACAAATAGATATTTAAAGAGATATTGAATTTCATAAAATAGACATTTGAACAGGATGTAAAACACTTAGCATTTTTCAGATAGAAGATAAATAACACTGATCCAGGGTACAGGATTACTCACAAAACAAATTTAGCATTTTGAACAACCGTAGAAAATAAAATGTCACTACTTCAGGGTACAAAGTTACTCACCTCAAACTTTCAGTCAATTATGCTAGTCTATTTTCCTTTGTCTGTAGTTCTTAGATCATAAGTCAAATACACATAACTACGTATTAGAACATAGCCGAGGCATTACCATTGGCCATTTATTATTTTTATAGCTTTAGACTTAAGGATAGGTCCCGCCTTCTTTTTTCTAAATTCATTTTATAGCTAATTTAATGCTTAGGACGTAATGGGTATTACCTCATTTGTTGTTTCAAATTTTTCATTTGTTTGGCAGCTACTGTTACATTCCTGACCTCTGGGCGACTTGAATTCCTAGAAGTTGTCACCCACACTTTCCTATTTTTCGGCCAGCCTTTGAGCGGCCCTTTCTCTCATCAATTGACCCATTGGGACAATGGGGGACCTATAAATGAATAAGTTCCAACTAAGGACCTCCCCTTCCTAGCGATCCTTATCTTCCTCTTTTTTACTTTTTTCTTCCATGCTTGGTTGTCCATGGTTTGCCTCTAAACTAGTTCACAAACCTACAACATAATTCAAGGTCTTATTACTTACGTGTTTGAAGTGTTACATAGTTAACTTACCATCTCAGAGCCTTTTTATATTCCAATTATGCCCTTCTACTAGCTTCATTGAGCCTAGGGCATTTTTGAAATTTCACGCTTTTATGTGTCATATTTTTTGACACTTTGTTTGCTGAAATAGACTTTACCGTTGAGTCCAGATCATCCAAAATAGTCAAGTTAGCCTACCTTTTATATTTAATTGGTTCTGGGTGTCATTAGGGGTAAAATGATAATTTTAAATTTTATGTATCTTAATTTTTAGAGTTTTGTCTCGTAAAACGAACCCTACCATTGGCTTTAGAATGTCCAAAATAGTTGAAATACACTCCTCTTTTATTTTATTTAGGTAACGGGGTAATTTATAATAATTAAAGTAATTTAATTATTTCATTTTATATTATATATTTATTATGTTAATATTATATCACATGTGCCATGGTGGCACAGTGGTCATGTGTTTGGTTTTGGGCTTTACTGTGCTCAAGGTCTGGGGATCGAAACTGGGGAGCTGCGGCTCTTCTTTATTTTTCTTTGGCCAAAAGCAGATAGAGGGCAAAAATAGCATAGGATATCCTTGTTCGGTGTAGGGTTATTAAATCAATTTCCTATCCCCGTTGCCAAATAGACCCAATCCCCCTTTTAAATTAAAATTCAACTCTAACTGGTGCCATTGCACTTAACCAGATGTGTGGCTGGATGGGTTCCGACCCGAACCCGAACCGACTCGAAACCCGACCCAAATTGTTCATCATCTTCCCCAGCTTCCCCGACATTGTAGCCCTAGTTACAGGTTTCAAAATTTTTCTATTTCGTGACTTTTGGGTCACTATTTTCCTTTACTTTCAATTCCCATAAATTCCTAGGACATTGAGTGAGGTTTTGGTGTTACTTTTGAACACTAAAACCCATTAATCACTTGGTTTAAGCTTTGATAATGGCGATGGTACATTGCCTAGTACATGTTTATTTTGGCACCAAAGGCCATGGGATTTGTTCTATTATGTTTCTTTTATCAAGGGGTTTTATTGCCCATTCATAAAAATAGTTTTTGTGGCTATTTTGGGTGAATTGTTTCAATGACCCGAATCTGTAACTCGAGATTCTAAGCTCATCTTTGAGCTTCATGGTCATGGGCCACTATTTTCATGACCCTCACAAGACTTGGTTTAAGTTCCAACAAGACAAACTCAGTTTGGTTTTAGTCAGTTCAAACTTGTTGAAGTGGAGGTCCATCAATGGTGGATTCATTGGGTTTTGCATTCTAAGCCCTCCTAGGTCTCTCTTTTAACCTCCAAACCCTAGTACATCACATAATAGAACCATGCATGCAAGTTAATACCCTTAAATAATGAGTTTTTGCATTATTTTCTAGAGAGAGGAACTTAGAATTTACCATCAACAATGGTTTCTTTTCCCTTTTTGGCTCAATTCTGGACCTCCCAAGCTTCTTAGGTTGATCAAGGTTGCATGCCCAACTTCCTTATTCTTCCCTCTTTTTCTTCTTTTTCTTATTTCTCATTCTCTCTCTCATTCTCTCTCTCTCTCTCTCTCTCTCTCTCTCTCTCTTTCTCTCTAACCGTACACACACATGCACACACACTTTTGTTCTTCCTTGTACGCATATATATATATATATACATATATATATATATATATTTTATTTAGGGTGAGGTGTTATATGTATTCTGATTGGTTGAGGTGGGTGGTGGGATGGTGTTTAATATTGTGTGTATATATATATATATATATATCTTATGAGATATATAGCACAAAAGTGCTACAACCAAGTTGGTTTACTTTTTGGTATAGATCTCTTCCACCTTTTGGTCTTGGGATCAAATCCCTTGGCCAACGCTTTTGGCCTTATTTTCCAATAGTTTCCTCTTTATGCCTTGTTTGGGATTTGCCATATTTTATCCCTTTTCCCCTTTTTTGCTTTGTTTTTATTTTTCTTCTCATTTACTTGTATATTTTTGTACTCTTTACTATCTTGCTTTAATCTCCCATTATTTCATTTTTCTTTGTAAAATCTCTAATATTAAATTAGGGACTTAATTCGCAATAATGGGATCGGGGTGTTATATGAAGCATGCAAAAATTAAAAGTCTTGCTGGAATTCCAAGAGACTTTTATGATAATTAAAATAAAATTTTGGAAATTCAAGAAATGCACCAAAAATTCCATACAAGGCATAAAAAGAGAAAATATGAGGAAAAAGGGAAAATGCTCCCAACAAGACTTGAACCTTGCACTTGTACAGGGAAAAGAATAAGTCTCTAAAAAGAAAGCCAACTAGGTTACAACACTTTTGTGTTATATATCCACATGATATATGAATAACCTATACAAACTTCATGTCTGCATGCTCAAAAGATGAGGTGTCAACACCTCATTGGACCACCCTCTCCTCCAATGAAAACCCGTGCACAAATCTGATATATGTATATATATATGTGTGTGTGTGTGTGTGTGACATATGTATATATTTGTTAAGTGTGTGCTATGTGTGTGTAAAAATAAAAACCAGACCATGATGGTCGTCTAGAGAGAGAGAGAGAAGAAGAAAAAGGGAGAAGAAAAAGAAGAAGAGGGACTTGCATGCTTGGATATAAGAAGGCTATAGCCAGATTTGAAGTGTAATATCCCGACCCGGGATATAGCATGTGCACCGGGCTGGACCGGGCTATAAATGTAATTCCGAATTATAAGCCGTGAAATGATATAAATAAAAGTGGATGCGTAATGGACTGTATTGTTTAATTACAATGCATAGGTACGAGGGGCAAACAGTCACGGGTGTCCGGGTGCCGTTGCACCGGAAGCCGAGTTTATTGAAAAACGTGCAAGGGAATGTCGACGCATAAATTTTTAAAGTAAATCTAAATGATTATGAATATCATATATATATATATACACGGTTGGATGACATATGTATATATATATATATATACATTATAATACAATATAATTAAATGCAAAGAAATAAAATGAAAGAAAGGAATTGCATGTGGGACATGTGTGGTGGCAACATGCGGTGCATGTGTGTGTGTTAGGTGGCAAGGCCACCGACTGAAAATCAGCCAAGAGAAAGCTATGTGTGTGTGAGGTGTCTTGTGTGCATGAGTGTGCTGCCACCGTGGCTACAAGTGGCAAGGGCCACCGACTGGGGGGTCGGTTAAGGGAAGAAAGGAAGGGGAGAAGAAGGGAGAGAGATTGGTTCAGAAACAGAAAGGTGGGAGAGTCACAGTGAGCTCAAAATCCGAAACCCAGGTAATTGATTTCAGTTCTGTTATTTTGATTTAAAGCATAAAGCTTATATATGATTATAGGGTCTTAATAAGCATGGTATTAGCTTTTAAATGCAAAAGGAATCATGTTAAATGGTGTAGAAACCATAGAGAAAATTAGAGTTGCAGGTACGGGAGGATAATCGGGTTCCATGAATTCTATGGTTAAAACTTGTTTAAAAGTTTATGAAAACTATCCTTATGCATGCAGGAAACTAAATGGAGAAGGAAGAATGAAAAATGATGAAGAAATCATAGGGAAAATAAGAAAAATCATATGGCCGGAGATTCGGCCGGAGATGATTAAGCTCTATTTCGTGAAGAATCGAAAGGCTAAATGGAAAACTAAAGTTATAAATATATTCTACATGAAAAGGGGAATAAAACTGCATTGAAAATAGGTTTAAAAACCATCGGATTTAGGTTGCCGTCACCGGAGATGGTGACGGAACCCTAATACAGTTCACCGGAGATGTGAGGGAGATGATCGGAAAATCGGGGGGGGGGGTCTACCGGGTTAAAAGAAACGGGTCTGGGTTGGATCGGGTCGGTACCCGACCGGACATAAACGGTTAACCGAAGCTGTGTCGTTTTGGGTTTGAAATTAAATGGGATTGGGCTTGTTTGGTCACGGGTATAAGGGATTGAAATTGGATTGGAGTTGTTCAAACCGTGGATAAGGTGAGAGAATTGGATATGTTAATCCGGTTCTCTAAATTTAACTGAACCGTTTGGTTCAGTGAAGAACCGAATCGGTTAGGGTTTCTAGTCAGTGAACCCAATGGTTCAGACCGCAACTCTGGCTATTTACATTTTGACCCCAAATGTTTTGGAAAATTCCATTAAAGCCCAACAGAAAAATGTCAATTTTACAAAAATGCCCCTGACTCAAAAGTGGGTCAAATGAGGTCCAAATAGGGCAAATGAATAATCAATTTTTATTATCTCGGATGCTCTGAGTCCAATGGTGAGGTCCATTTCACGAGACGGAGTCCCGAAAAGTTACGACTTGTAAAAATGACCAAAATACCCCTGCTTCATAGGTAAGTCAAATGGACTCTGATTGAATTAAATAATTAGTGAATTTTTATTATTCTGAACCTTCCGAATCCATTGGTAATGTCAAAATTATGAAAAGAGGTTCCGAGAACAACAGACATATAAAAATATTAGAAATACTGATCATAGCAAGGCATAGAATTTGGTGAATAGAAATTATTCTGAAATGTATTTACTGATATATAGGGAACTCAACGGGAAAAAGAAAACCTACAGGAGACTGAGTTAGCAATGCATTAGAGGTAAGTAGATACCCTTTCTCTTCCATGTGGTGTTATCAAGCCAAGTTCATTCTTTTACTGCCGAAATTGTACTCCTGAGCGTATCTGATGTTATTGTCTCCACAATGTGATATTGTTCTATCTGGTGGACATTGATTTATTGTTGTACCATTGTTATCATGTTGAACCGTACTTTCAAATGCCTATTGTTATGTTTCCATTGACTGATGATATTCCATTTTATATACTCTTATGGAATCATTTATGATCATGAAATGTTTATGTATACTGGAGTTGTGCTCAGTCACAATATCCATCCGATGCTTTTAAATACACTGAAGACCTTCGGGTCGAGTCCGTGAACGGACATATGGCCATACACTGGAATGCACTGAAGGGGGTAAACCGGGCCCCCAAAGACCGAGGGCAAATCAAGCCCTGACACAGAACAAAAGCATCTCTTATACGATTGTTCAACTAAAATTGTTGAATTACATTGTTCTTATGATTATCTTGTATTGCGAGATATTCCTTTATTGATTTATTGTGATCAATTATAATGGCAGTACTTTCTTGTTATTGTATTATCGTTGAGAATTCCAGAACATTGTTATGCCAATCCTACTGATTCTACATTGTGATCCTACTGTTCATTTGCCACTGTTCACATGTTAAGAGTTTCATGTTGATAATATGTCCCTTACTCCTAATTGTACATTGTGTTCCATTGTTTATTGGCCTTTATGGCAATTGTTTCCATTGGCTATTATAGCATCTTATTGATGATGATTGGCTATCATATTCTTATTCTTGGATTCATATTCTTTTATGATCCTCGATACCAGTGTCGGAGATCTGTATTTACTTGCTGGGCTCTTGTAGCTCATTCCAC
>CM018033.1:1210000-1330119 GCA_008638375.1 Nyssa sinensis
TTTTAACGAGAGGTCTTTACCCTCTGTTTTGCAGGCCCCCATTCCAGATTTGAAGCCTCTCCCCAATCACCTCAAATACGTGCTCCTTGGAGACAGAGAATCCAAAATGTTCAAGGTGAATGGCCATCGACTTAAGCTTTTCTATAAAGGTTTCCAAGTAGAGAATGTGGCAAACCTAGACCTTGAGGATCCCATTTATACTGATTAAAAGAGGAAGCTTTGAGTCGAGCCAACGACAATAACCAAAGGCGCCGCTTGGAAGGCAACCTAAGGGGAGTTCGTTGTTTTCCTTCTTATTTTTGTATTTATATTTTGGTTATTTTTGCCTTTTCTTTGCATTTCACCTTACATTGGGGACAATGTAAGTTTTAAGTGTGGGGGAGGGGATTTATGTTGTATTTTAATTTTGAGTGGTTTTTCAAAATAAAAAATTTTTTGAAAAAAAAAAAGAGTTTTGCTTTCTGTTTTTGTGATTTTTAATGAATTTAGGTTATGTATGTCATGAGCAAGATTCAATTAAGCTTGAAAAATTTATAACATGATTGAATAAGTAATCTTCTAACTTAGAATTAATTAGTCTAGTTATTTTTCTCGAGAACGGTAGTGACTAAATTTGGTAGACAAAAGCCAGTGAGATTTTGAGCCTTTAGACACATTTATATCAATCTCACTATTTTCTTTCATGTGAGATATTCTTCCATGGATTTGTTTCTCTAGAACTTTCCTTGATTCTCTTTTAGCTCATATTGACACATGCATGCATGAATATGATTAAGGCCCTCTTTGTTATAAGCTACATAAGCCAAATAGCTTACCTTGTAAATAATTTTTTTCCTTTGTTGAACCCCTTTGAGCTTTATTGGTTTTTTTTTTTGTTTATTGTGAACCCACGTTACAAGCTTTAAACCTAAAAACCAATGCCTTTACCCAAGCCAAAAAGCTAGTGGAGCATTGTTCATCATTATAATATGTATGGGATTGCAAGAAATAAATATGGGGGTGTCTAGATTTATGGTATGGCTATGACTGGTGAAATGGAATATGTTTTCATTATCAATTCTTGAGTTCCATTGTTGATATAATTTTGGTGAAAAAAAATAGAAGAAAATAAAAGAAAACAAGAAAGGAAGTGAGGGAGGAAATCGCTTTTAATATTATAAATTGTTCATGTTCATAATTCTTCCTAAAATTCTAAGAAAAAGGGTCTGTTTATACGTGACATATACAAATTGAAGAAGCTGCTGAATGGAGTGATTGGTTTTACATGTCTATATATATTCAAGCTTGAGTTGATTTATTTTTGCTCCACTAGTTTCGATGGCTTTTGAGTTACATTCCCAAATATTTCCCACATTGATCCTAAACCTCGTTACAACCCTTGAAAAGTCCTAACGATTCGTGTTATGCATGTGATCCCAGTGGTGGAGAATGAGAAGACATGCAAGCCTATGGTAGATCATTTCCATTGGTATGAATTTGAGTGAAACACATACCCTTCAAACACATGAGAGTCGAGTGTTTATTTTCGTGAGGGTCTACGTATTTAGTTTACTCCATCTTTGAGTGAAAATGCTTACTAAGTAATTGTAAGTTGTTTAAGAATGTTTGTTCATGATATGTTATGAGTTTTGAAGAGCTTGGTTGTTCTATGTTGATGGCGTTGCAACTTTGGTGTTTTTGGGAAAGTGAATTTGAGTTTTGCCTAAGGATGAGCAAAAGTTAAGTGTGGGGAAATTTGATCAGAATGCAAAATGTCATATTTTTATATCTTAATGTTTAGTCTTTTATACTTATTTGGTGCCTAAATGTACTCATTATTCTTATATTTTGATTTAGGATGCAAATGGAGGCGCTAAGTGCAAAACGAAGCTAATTGGGCGATTCTAGATAGTTTTGACATCGTTTCATAATCTGGGAATAACGCTCTCATCCCAGATCCGATTGAGATGATTCAAGATACTATGAAAATTCGAGACAAAGTTCTACAACTTTCATGTTTTGCGTTTGGAGAGATTCAGGCTGAATCAAGGTCGACATCCGGTTTGAAGTCGCTGCACCTGCATTGCTGACGTTCCTTAGCTGCGCGAAATTCTAATGCGCAGATCCACGCGATTTATTTTTGGAAATTCCAGATCTACTGCACGAAAATTCCAACTGAAAATACCACTTTCCTAGTTATATTAGGATTTTATTTTATTTTTCTTTTTATAGTTAGATTTGGGTATTTTTATTTTAGGATAATATTTATAATATCTTTAGGAGTTCTAGTAGGCTTCCAACACTGAATTAATGTGTAAAAGGAGGAGGAGGAGATCAGATTTGACGGCTCTCTCTCTCTCCCCTCTTCTCTAATTTCTCCTCCACGTTTTCATGGCCTTGCTTGGCTAAATTTTTATAATTGGTCAAAGTAAACGGAAGCCTCGAAATCAATAAAATTGTGAGATCTAATTTGTTTTTATTGTTCAATTTATGCTTTGAGTATTAGATGTTCTTCTATGCTTATTTTCATGATTGTCTCGTTTAATTATTAGGAGGCTTACTAGTTTATTATTCGTTGCAATCTACTACTAAGTTAGATATCAAATCCGTAATTGTTTGATCCCTCTAATTTGTGAAGCAACTAAGATTTAATGATTTTCTGCGATAAAAATTATTAGATCTTAGGAAGAACGTTCGACTAAATTAAACACAACCGTTTGTGCTTCTGTTGTTTAGCTTCATCGATCTATCTAATTCTTAAGGCTGCTACTAGATTAAACCTTTAGCAATTTTCTTGGGTTCTTTAGTAGTTAGGGTTAATTAAATCGCTTGTTTTCTAATTAACTGTGACAGGAGTTTAGCATCGATGATCAGTTGTAAAATTTCGATGGTAGATGTTGACTTAGACCAATGTTTGTTCTTTTGATTAATTTTGATATTTTGATTTGAATTGTTCCTTAGTTGTTTTTTTTAAAATTGTTTTCATTATACTCAAACTCCCCCATCCTTGTTCATATAGCATAAAACTAGGCTAGATACTCTCCGTGGGAACGATCCTTACAACATATTTTTAGGAGTTTAGGTTTTATATTTTGGTTGCCTACGATAGCACACCATGTGGCTATGATAGGGTCCAACCGAGCTATATGGCTTGATTCAGACCATGAAACCAATGGGGAAACCTAAGTTGGGACATTAGGGGTTGATTAGGATTGAAATCAGGAATAAACGTAGCTTCAAAACTCATGAAATTGGAAGAGAAATTCTAGGGTTTTGGCATGAACAACAACCTCACAATGGGGAAGATCATGAATAGTTAGGTCGAACAGGTCGGTCAGTTAATGGATCTGAGTTGAAGCACTTCTAAACGGATTCTAAATTAAATTAAACAATGTCGTTCAATTTAACTGGTGCTGACGTCACAGTGACTTCAACATGATACCGTAACATGTGTGAATCAGTTTTTTTTTTGAAGCCTTTTGAATCGGTTCACTTAAAGTTGAACCAATCAGACAGTTTTGAACCCTTAGATTTTCTGAAATTCTATTTTGAATCCCTAGACTTTGCTGACATTGCATTTTGACCCCTAATACTTTTGTTAATTACAAATTGACCCTAGAACTTTCTGTTAATTTTGAAATGGCCAAGGAAATTAATTAAATATTAATTTTAAATCCTTTTATTTATAAAAGAAATTACCAAAAATGTCCTTAGGCAAAAAATAGGCCAAATGAAGGCTAATTAAAATGAAAGAATAATGTAACCCAATATTTTTGGGCATTCCAAACTCAACGGCGGAGTCCGATTTGTGAAATTAAATCCCAATAAATATGAACGGGCAAACTGAAATAATTTCAAATACCTCTTAATGATTAGTTAAGGGCCAATTGAACCCCGATGATTTTAAAAATACGTACTTTAACATTTTGGGACATTCTGGACCCAATAAGGGATCCATTTTGGGAAACGAAGTCTTGAAAATAGACACGTGAAATGTCAAAATTATCATTTTACCCTTTGTAGTCCAAAAGCTAGTTAAATGTCAGAGATAGCATATTCTGACTTTTTTAGATATTCCGGACTCAATAGCAAAGTCCGATTTGTGAAATTAAATCCCAAAAAATATGAACGGCAAACTGGAATAATTCTAAATATGTCCTAATGATTAGTTAAGTGACCAATTGAACCCCAATGACTGTAAAAAATACATAATTTAACATTTTGGGATATTCTGGAGCCAATGGTGGGATCCATTTTGTGAAACGAAGTACTGAAAAATGTGACACGTGAAAGTGTAAAATTATAAAAAAAAACCCTAAGCTTAATGTAAGTCACTTAAATGCAAATTTAAATCCAAAAAATCCTAAGTTATTTATATTTGATATTCTGGACTTGATGGTGATGTCCCTTTGAAGAAAATAAGACTCAGTAACAAATTAAAAAATGACGAATACGTCCTTAGGGTTTAATAAAGTTATTAGAAGTATAAAAAATAAAATTAATAAGTCAACGTAAATGTTATAAGGACCGAATAGACTCAAAATGGAGTCTGATTGCGTAAATCGTGTATGGGAAAATATGGGACATTAAAAAATGTAAATTACCAATTTGCCATTGAATGGCTAAATAAGTTATAAGGCATCAGGGAACCCTAAATTGGAAAATTGAAGACCCTAATTGAATAGACTAAGTTCAAAAGAACTTAAAACACTGAATAACAATGTTTGGAATTAGAATGAATACTAATTCATTATGCAATGTATTTTTGATCTATGATTATAGGATCATCCAAATGATGGAAAAGGAAAAGAAAGCTATGGGATAACTATTATGGTACCCGCATGGGAATGCGATACTAAGAACCCAAGATAAGTAAACCCGAACTCTAATATGTGGTATTCCTTAGTCATGTCATAGTTATGTTTTCTCGATGCTGTTAATTTGTACTCTATATACATACTTGATGTCACGACCGTAACTTATCTTGTGTGAATTAGGGATCTGTGACCGAAGGCAGCGGTTATATGCGGTTCCCTCGTCTAAATTTTAAACATTATTTAAAAATTTAATAACCTACAAAACATGTCATATACTAAACTACAATCATCATTAGAGTAATCCTGTACAAACTAAAATTAAGTTTGAGTATCTAAGTTTACAGAACTTCAAACATTCCCAAGACATGGAGACATGGGAGAACTAGAATAACTTTACACATAGTTTATTACACAACTAACAAAAGTGTAACACCACAAACTTAGTCCCCGACTAATTAATGTAACGAAGTTCTTTTTGGGATCTAATGCAATATTTTAGCTATTTAAATCCTATTTTTAACACTAATGGAACTCAAATTAGCTAACTATGAAAATCTCAAGAAAATAATAGCCGACACTAGACCTTGGACATTGAAGCTAACCTAAATAGAAAATGACCGGAAGAAACCGTGTTGCAAAAGGAGCAACAGAAAAGAAATTAGAAAGGAAACAGCTGAAACAGAATTCTGCGTCTGCCAAACAAGGCCTAAGCCTAAATAAGGGAAAAATGCCCAAAAGTGAGGCCAAGGGGATTTGAACCCTTGACCAAGTGGGGCAAGATTTTAAGTACCCAAAAAAATTACCAAGTGGGCTGCCAACATCTTTGTGCTTATATATACAACTGAAATGTATATAACACTAAATTACCCAAGTCTGCCTCCTAAATTGGCCAATGCCCATACATGCAAATACCACATCATTAGCTCACATCATCCCCTTTTTAACTCCTACATCAGTCATACGATCCCACCTAATTTCTAATATACATGCATATATATATAGGTGTATATGTATAGGAATGCTATAATATATATATATATATATATATACCGCACACCTTGGGACCCTTCAAAAATCAGTGTACTGCACCCAGAAGTGAGTGAGTGATCTTCTGTGTGTGGTGTGAGTGAAAGAGAGGGGAGCATTGTGTGAGAGAAAGGTGTTTATATACATGTGTAGTGTATGCAAGTGAGTGTCACCTAAGTGCACGTGAAGTAGTCTGGGCAACTTTGAGGAGCATTGAGAGGGTCTGAGCCAAGTCGTAAAAAGAGAGGAGTTCACTGTTCAGAGGTATAAACCCCAACAATTGATTTTTCTTGTTTAAATTTTTGGTACTGTCTTGGTGTTGTTAAGCCTTATAATTACATGCATGTATTAGATTAATACTAAGGGATGGTTTTAAGAAATTTAGGAGAGCCTAGGAAGCTCGAAATGCATAAACCAGAGAAAACTGCCATAAACAGACCTCCAATAGTGCAGGTCTGAAACGACCCACATGGAATTTAATCTTGACACTCAAAACCTCAAACAGACCTTATAAGCATTCAAGAATACCCGACCGCAACCTAAAAACACTAAGGAAAGCCTAGAATTTGAATTTACAAGTCTCAGGTTTGAAACCCAGATTCTGAAATAGGCTCCTAAACCTTGATTTCTGAATGAGGATAGACTCCCCATGTCACCACGGTCATGACAAACTAAACCATGCAAGATTTGGTGATGAATTGAGGATTTACAAGCTAGTTACAAGTTTGACTATCAAACCTTGGACCGAACGATTGAGCTCAAAATGAGGCACAAAACGAATGCCAAATCCTGTAATGATGTCCCAGAAACACTTTAGAGTTGGAAGAAGAGTGTAAAACGTCCCAAAAACTCATGAAATTGAAAAGAGGTGAAATCGGGAATTAGGGCAATAGTATACCTGTTTTATGAAGAAGATGACGAGTCGACCGAGTCGACTCGCCCAACTCGCTCTAACCTGCCACGTCGACTCGGACATGCGTCAACTCACGAATGTGCCACTGCATTAGTGAGACGACGCCGTTTTGGGCAAATAGGTTTCGTTTTAATTTGAATCAAGACTGGTTGGTTACGGCCACAAGAAATTGAAATTGGTTTAAGGATAGCCCAGACTGTGGATAAGGGGATTAAGGGTTTTATCATATTCTGATTTTTTGAAGGAACCTGAACCGGCTAGTTCAGTGGATAATTGGACTGGTCTAGGGTTTTGAATCAAAAACCCATTGGTTCACTGTTTGAGAACTAAATAACTGAACCAGGACTTTTATTATTTACGGTTTGACACCAACAGTTTTACAAAATTATATTATGGCCCAATTCTTAGAATTTATATGCAAATACACCCCTAGAAAATAATAAAATAATAAAATAATTTATTTAATTATTTTATTAAATAGGTAAAATGACCATTTTACCCTTGCGCACTAAATAGGTCAAACGGAGTCCAAATAAAATAAATAAATAGTGTATTTTTACTATTTCGGGCATTTCGGATTCAACGGTGGAGTCCGATTTGGGAAATTAAGTCCCAAAAAATAAAGACACGCAAATGGGGAATGATTGTATTGCCCCTAATGATACCTAGGGCCAAATAACAATAAAAGATAGTCCATTTTGACTATGTTGGGCGCTCCGGACTCAACGGTGGGGTTCATACTAGCAAACACAGTACTAAAAAATGTGACACGTGAAATGACCAAAATACCCCTGATGTACCCAAAGCCAAATAAAAAGTCGAAAGGGTCTAAATTAACTTTCTTCGGCGTTCCGGACCCAATGGTGAGGTCCATATTACGAAAACAAACACAAAAAAAAGTGTGAAGTAATAGAAATGAACCTAAAGTTTGATGGAGCTACCCGAAGAGTATAATTAAAAATAGTGCTTAACTGCATGATACCTTAAATTGTTTTAGGCTTACCAAAAGAAAGAGGAAGGCACAGTCAGTTGCATCAACCTCAAAGCTTAAAGGTGAGTAACTTGGAACTTCTGACTTGGTGTATAAATTATACTGTCCAGATACTGTATTTTGATACACTGTACCATTTTGTATGCTATACTATTTAAATGCATATACTTAAATGCATACCCTTTCGTACTACATTACACATGATATGATTTTGTTCTTCTTTGATTTATTGCCTATACACCTAATTGATGTACTAGCATACTGTACTGTTCTATCTGTTCTGATATGATGTACTAGCATACTGTACTGTTTTATCTGTTTGGTTCTATTTTATTCTACTTAAATCGTACTTAAAGTGGATTTATTAAACCATTATTTCTGAAGTGATTAAACTATCCATGTGAATCATAGGCAAGAACGGGTTTTGAAACCCTTGACAGGGAACCTGTGTTACTCACTGGGCTTATTTAAGCTCACCTCATTCCCTAGAATTTTTCAGGTGAAGGATCTCGTGGCAAGGATTTACGGGTTGAGAACCTTGGGGGAATATTTTGAAGAACTATATTAGCATATTCCATTTTTTTATCCCACTTCATTTTTGGATGTTTTGTATAACTAAACGTACAATGGCATGAATTTTGTAATCAAACTATGTAATATCAACTATGGATGTATTTAGTTGCTCTGCCAAGTGAATATGCATTCTCTTGTTAATTTTCGTTGCTTAACTCATGTGTATCGAATGCATTATCCTTGGAGGTTACAAGTGAATGGCCTGTGGCTAGGATTACCGTCGACGCTTCAATTACTCAAAAAAAAAAAAAAATCGATGGGTGCCTAACTGGCCGATCATATGTCCCAAATCCACATAAGGTGGGTTTTGGGATGTGACAAACTTGGTATCAGAGCCAGGTTATCTGAAGAATGAGTCCTTAGGAAACATAGGCTTAAGTCGTAGGATCCTTAAATTAACGAATGATATGAGTGTCATTTCATTGCGACGCATCGAACAAGATTGCTAAAGATGGCTTTCATTTTTCCTCAGATGTCGCCACGCACTAGAAGTGGTAATAGGGAACCTCGAGCTCCGACTGAGAGCACGGCCTTACGCGAGATGAGAGCAACCTTGGCCCAGTTTGGCCGAGCAATTAAAGGATTGACGAGAACCCTACAACATAACCAGCCCAGACTGGCTAACAATCTGATTGAACCTCCAGTAGTATCGCCCCCACCTACTCTAATGCAACCCATAGAAGTTGGCATTCGCAATGACTTACTGGATAGGTTCCATAAGCTCAAGCCTTCATCCTTTGATGCTGTAACTGATCCCGAACAGGCTGAACTATGGGTCATGGCAATGGAAAAGGCCTTCAAGCTCTTAATCTGTACGGAGGAGGAAAAGGTGATGTCGGCCACGAACATGTCACAAGGGGAGACATATAAATGGTGGCTGGAGATGCAGAGACAAAACCCCACCATAATTGGGCAGACTTTGTAGATAAATTCTACAGTATGTTCTTTCCCCCGACTATTCAGGAAAGGAAAATCCAAGAGTTTACAAGCTTACAACAGGGGGAAATGTCAGTGATCTAATACGCCGCCAAGTTTTCTACACTGTCTATATTTGCCTCTTTCCTAGGTACGTGAGGAACATAATAAGGCAAGGAAATTTCTAAGATGCCTTCGCGTAGGAATTCGAACGAGAGTTTTCGCTTTTGAATTGCACACTTACTTTGATGTTCTCAACAACGCCCTAGTCAATAAGAAAGATATAGAGGAGTTTAATCAGCTTAAGGACCAAGAGCAGAAGAAAAAGGGGAAGAACTTCAAGACAGAGCAACCATCTAAGAAACAGATGACTGAAGGCTCAAGTATGGGGAACAAGAACCAGAAGAAAGTCAATGAGGTACCCAAATGCCCCCACTGCCAATTGCCTCACCCAGGGGAGTGTCGCTGGTTGATTGGAGCATGTTACAGGTGTAGAGATAAGGGGAATCAAGTCAGGGATTGTCCACAATGGCCACCAGACTCAAGAGCCTCAGCTTTGGTTATCAACAATGTGGGCCCAAGATCTGTTTTAGCGACACCTGCAAAGGACAAGGGCAAGGGCAAGGAGCCGCAAGGGAGACCAGGGAGAGTATTTGCACTAGTACCAAGAGATACATCTACTGCAAATGCCGTGGTGGCAAGTATACTTCCAATCTGTGGAATTTCTACATATGTGTTAATTGATTCTGGATCCACGCATTCCTTTGTGCCTCCACTTTTTGTTGATAAATTGCATAAGATGCCTGAACCCTGGATGATCTATTATCGATACAAATCCCATCTGGGATATCAAAGGTTGGGTCCACAATCCTTAAAGGTTGTAGTGTGATGATTGGGGATCAAGAATTATGGGTGGACCTAATACCCTTAGCTATAAAGGGGTTCGACGTGATTTTAGGCATGGATTGGTTGTCTCTCAATCATGCCACCA
This sequence comes from Nyssa sinensis, assembly GCA_008638375.1. Lineage (NCBI taxonomy): Eukaryota > Viridiplantae > Streptophyta > Magnoliopsida > Cornales > Nyssaceae > Nyssa > Nyssa sinensis. The sequence goes on from CM018033.1 coordinate 1,220,206, forward strand.
TCGACTGCTTTGAAAAGAAAGTGTTATTTCAACCCCCGGGGCAGCCAGAGTTTATGTTCAAAGGAAATGGCATCACTTCTCCACCCTATCTTATCTCTATCATCCAAGCGAGGAAATTATTGGAGAAAGGGTGTCGTGGCTATCTGTGTAGTGTCTTGGATACCCAAGCTCAAGCTCCCCCACTATCAAAAGTGCCACTTGTGTGTGAGTTTCCCGACATATTTCCTAAAGATCTACCAAATGAAACGGTCGATCGAGAAATTGAATTTTCCATCGATCTCATTCCCGGAGCTCAACCAATATCCAAAGCTCCATACCGGATGGCTCCATTAGAATTGAAAAAGCTGAAGGCTCAGCTGTAGGAGCTATTGGAGAAAGGATTCGTCCGACCTAGTGTGTCTTTTTGGGGAGCACCAGTACTATTCGTGAAGAAGAAAGATGGCTCCCTAAGGATTTGCATTGACTATAGAGAGCTTAATAAGGTGACAGTGAAAAACAAGTATCCTCTCCCACACATTGATGAGTTATTCGACCAATTGCAAGGGGCTAGTGTGTTTTCCAAGATTGATTTGAGGTCTGGGTACCATCAACTCAAGATCAAGGATGCTGACGTACCGAAAATGGCCTTTCAGACCCGGTATGGTCATTATGAGTTTTTAATTATGCCTTTTGGCATAACTAATGCCCTTGTCGCATTTATGGATTTGATGAATCGGGTCTTTAAGCCATACTTGGATGATTTTATCATTATTTTCATTGATGACATACTTGTATATTTGCGGGATGAAGAGGAACATGAGAAACACTTGAGGATAGCATTACTAACCTTGAGGGAACATAAACTGTATGCGAAGTTCAAAAAATGTGAATTCTGGCTACCCAGTATTACCTTCTTGGGGCACGTGATTTCTAAAGAGGGTATTGTTGTTGACCTATAAAAGGTAGAAGCCATTTTGGATTGGCCCCAACCAACTACCGTGATAGAGGTCCAAAGTTTTCTTGGATTAGCGGGCTACTACCGACGATTTGTCAAAGATTTTGCTAAGCTGGCAAAGCCACCCACTCACTTGACCAAAAATAATGTGCCATTTATTTGGACGGATGAGCAAGAACAGAGTTTTCAGCTGCTGAAGGAAAAGTTGACTTCAGCACCTGTTATGACTATTCCTTCCATAGAAAGGAAGTTCGTCATTTACTGTGATGCCTCCTACAAATGCTTGGGATGCGTCCTGATGCAGGATGGTAGGGTCATTGCCTATGCCTTTCAACAACTTCGACCGCACGAACAGAATTATCTTACCCATGACTTAGAGTTAGCTGCAGTGGTGTTTGCCTTAAAAATCTGGCGCCACTACTTATATGGAGAGGTGTGCGAAATCTTTATTGATCACGAGAGCCTGAAGTACTTCTTTACGTAGAAGGAGTTGAATATGAGGCAACGTCGATGGCTTGAATTAATCAAGGACTATGACATGACGATCCAGTACCATTTCGGCAAACCTAATGTGGTAGCCGATGCTTTAAGTCAAAGGTCTGGGAATCTCGCCTACATGATTACCATGTAGAAAGAACTAATTCAAAGCCTAGATGAGATGGGCATCGAGGTGGTTCCACCAGGTAGCACGGCTTATCTAGCCAGTCTAATGATTGGGTCTACATTGGTGGAACGGATCAAAGCAGGTCAAACTCAAGATGAGGAACTAATAAAAATCTGTGGGGAAGTAGATGCAACTAGAAAGGCTGACTTTGAGATTCGAGAGGGAGTTCTACAATATCGAGGCAGGTTATGTATCACATCTCGAACCCCACCCTACGCGGATATCGAGGATGTGATGCCAGGTAGCCGCCTTGCCAGTTTGCCGACCGATAATGCGACCAACCAAAGGCAAACTTCTGAACTTAACGACGAATTACATTCCAATTGTAGGGTCAGAGCAGCAGAATTTAATACCTTTTTCATCACGGGAATGCAACTCATTTATAAATGCCATAGAGGTATGTACTATAGAGCAAGTCTAAAACCAGATAACTAATAACTCTAACCACAGAGCATGTCTATAATCAGACATATAACACAGAGCACATCTAATATCTCTAGAGCACCATTACCATGAGCCATGTCCCAATATCAGTAAATTTAATCATATCATAACACTCACCTGAATAACCAGATTCAATCCACAAGAATCCAAGTCTCCACAAATCAGTGCCATCAGATCCTTTACTTGGAATGCCACGCGGCCTATCCATGTCATATCATAGTGTCTTCTAATCCAAAGGAGATAAATCCTAAAAAATGTTAGGATAATGGGGTGAGCTTAAATAAGCCCAGCGAGTAACACAGGTTCCCTATCATGGGTTTCAAAAACCAATTCTTACTTACAAAGCACATGGAGGGTTTAGTTATTTCAGAAATAGCAGTTTAATAAATCCACTTAATGAAGTTAAGTAGAATAAAACAGAACAGAACCGAACCAAACAATACAAACAGATCAGAACATAACATAACAAATTAGATCAAAATAGTAAACGAGGTCAATATATCAATCAGAAACACAAGCATATCATCAACGAAACGGAACATAACGAAATTGAGCAGAAACAATATATCAATCAAAGACACAGGCATATCATCAACGGAAGGGAACATAACAGAATTGAGCGAAAATAATATATCGATCACAGACACATGCATATCATCAACGGAACGGAACATAACGGAATTGAGCGGAAACAATATATCGATCAAAGACACAGGCATATCATCAACAGAATGGAACATAACAGAATTGATCGGAAATAATATATCGATCAAAGACACAAGCATATCATCAACGGAATGGAACATAACGGAATTGAGCGAAAATAATATATCAATCAAAGACACAGGCATATCATCAACGGAACGAAACATAACAGAATTGAGTGTATCAATCAAGGACGTAGGCATATCATTAACGAATAGAACAAGTCAATATTGAGCGAAACAGGACAAAACAAAATAGGACAAGACGCTAATTAGGCAGGACAAAACAAAATCATGCCACGTGTAATGCAATACAAAAGGGTATGCATTTAAACAATATAACATATAAAACAGTACAGTGTATGAAGATACAATATCTATACAATGTAACTTATACACCAAGTCAGAAGTTCCAAGTTACTCACAAACTGTTACACTTATCTCCTTGTACAAATAATTTGATAACCTCCAAATACGTTAGGCACTTCCATGCATATCCTGAATAAACATCATCAATCACAGACAGATCAGAATTTAACCATTCGTGTCTTATTCATCATCTAAGGTATATATAGGATTACCTAGGATAGCCTAATAGCCTATTGCCCTTTTATTGGGTTTTATTCGAGGTTATTTCATTCTTTAATTAGGCTTAGCAATTATCGGGATTATAATCTAAGTCATTTAGACTTCAATCGTTATCAGTTAAGTACTTATTTAACCTTAGGGGCAAAATGGTAATTTTACCTTTCTTGTCCCGGACCCTGTCTTGGTCCTCAGAATAGTCCATATATCTTAAATATAAAGTTCTAAGTCTTTTGGACTCAAATCGTTATCACTTAAGTACTTATTTAACCTTAGGGGCAAAATGGTAATTTTGCCATTCTTGTCCTGGACCCTATCATGGTCTTTAGAATGTTCCATATATCTCAAATGTAAAGTTCTAAGTTTTTTGGACTTCATTTGGTATCTGCTTTTGGTCATTGGGACACATCAGTCATTTCTCATTTTATACGTTGACTATTTCGGAGTCTTATTTAGCCCTTCAATGTTCATAATTATGCTTATGACAACTTATCAAATTAGATTGGCCTTTATTCGGCCTCTATTTTGCACTTACCACGCTCAAGGGTATTTTGGTCATTTTACGTTTCATGAGATTCTGACCCTGACTCGTCATTTGATCATGTGTACAGTTTCACGAGTATCCGGGCTTCTATCGGTATCAATTTCATCCCATTTGGATTTCATTTGGACTTGCCACAGCATCAGGGGCATTTTGGTAATTTCACATGATGTGAAATTCTGTCCCCGATTCAACATTTATTCATGTGTACAATCTCACGAGTGTCTGGGCTTCTATTGGTATTAATTTCGTCCTAATTTGGACTTCATTTGAACTTCGTATAGTATTAGGGGCATTTCGATAATTTCACATGTTGTATGGCTAAACTTTTCGGGACCTCAGTTCATAAAATGGACCTTCACCATTAGGTCCAAAGTGTCCCACATAGTTAAATTGGACTATCTTTTATGTTTAATTGGCCCTGGGTATCATTAGGGGCAATTCAATCATTTACCATTTGCGTGTCTGTATTTTTCGGAACTTGGTTTCATAAATCGGACTCCACAGTTGAGTCCAGAACGCCCAACATAATCAAAATGGACTATCTTTTATTTTTATTTGGCCCTAGGTATCATCAAGGGCAGTACAATCATTTACTATTTATGTGTCTTTATTTTTCGGGACTTAATTTCCCAAATCGGACTCCACCATTGAGTCCGAAATGCCCGAGATAGTAAAAATACACTATTTACTTATTTAATTTGGGCTTCGTTTGAGTCATTTAGTGTCTAAGGGTAAAATAATAATTTTACCCAATTAATAAAATAATTAAAATAATTATTTTATTATTTAATTATTTTTTAGGGGCTTATATGCATAAATTTTTCAGAAGCTGGGCCAGAACACAATTAATCAGAATAGTTGGGGCCTAAGTGTAATTCATAAAAAATACTGGTTTAATTCTTTTCAATTAAGCCCTTGGACCGTTGGATTTACTAGGTCAAACCCTAGACCGGTCCAAAACCTTGGTGAACCAGCCGGTTCACTTCATCCTCATTGAACCGGAATAACATATCCTTGTTATTCCAATTTGGCTCCTTATCCATGTTTCAGTTATCCTCATTCCCATTTTAATTTATAATCCGTGTTACCAAATAGACCAACTTTCAATTTAAAATTGATTTTTCACTTAACCAAACGCTGTCGTTTAGGTTATTCAAATTACGGGTGGGTCAGGTCTGACCTGAACCCCATCCACAACCCAACCCGAAACCTTGTTGGGCTTCATCTTCTTCCTTTCTTCCCTCGACTGTTGCCCTAGTTGCAGAGAATTATTTTCTCTAATTTCGTGACATTTCGTGCATCTAATCACTCTGATTTCCATCCCAAATTATTTCTGGAGGTCAAGCTAACATCTTGGCATTCATTTTGAGCCTCGAATCAAGCTCAAACGTTCAGTCCAAAGTTGGATAACCGAACCTGCAACTGGCTTATAGATCCCCATTTCATCACTAAAACTCGCGTGGTTTCTTTAGTTGTGATCTGTGCATCATAGGGTTCAAGCCCCCATTCTCAAATTCGAGTTTTACAAGCAAGATTCGAAGGTTCCATCTTTGAACTCGAACTTGCAACTCTTGTTTTAAGGTTCATTTTTAAGCTATTTGGTTTGGTTTTCGTTGTAGTGCAAACCCTATGGCATCTAAGTCGGGTCTAAGCAATCCAAACTCAGTTTGGCTTAGGTTGAATCAGACTTGCTCCTGCAGAGGTCTATCCATGGCTGTTATTCATGGTTCAGGACCTTTCAACCCCTATTTACCCTCTCAATTCATTCATAATAGTTCCTCAATGTCAGAGTAACTCATGTATGCAATTTAGGCTCCTCAAAAGATTGAAACAGTAAACAAAACTAAAAAGGAAAAATTCAGAGTTGTGGTGTTTTATACCTTCGAGTCGACCACTGCTCTTTCATCGCTCAATATGGGGCCTTAAGTTGCCTCAATTCCAGTTGGGTACCCCTCAATCCCTTCCTCTTTTGTGCACCTCCAATGGAGACACCATGCACACACCATCTCACACACAATGTTTCTCTCTCTACTCTCTTTTTAATAGATCTGCAATCTCACAATCTGATCTTTGATTCAACATATCCTCCCTTCACATGTCTGAGTGCAGCACACCTCTCTCTTGGAGGGTCCTTAGTGTATATACATATATATATATTATAGCATTCCTATACATATACATCTATATATATATATATGCATGTAATAAGAATATCAGGTGGGATCATACGGCTGAGGTAGGATGATGTGAGCTAATGATGTAAGGTTTGCATGTATGGCCATTGGCCAACTTGGGAGGTGGCCTTGGTTAAATGAGGATCATATATAATTAGGTTGTATATTTAGATACAAAGATGCTGGCAACCCACTTGTTAAATTTTTGGGTGCCATGTGCTTCCTTCACTTGGTCAAGGGTTTAAACCCCCTTGGCCTCACTTTTGGGCATTTTTCCCTCATTTGGGCTTATGCCCTGTTTGCTTGGCACAGAATTCCGTTTTGGCTATTTCTGTTATATTTTCTTTTCCAGTGCTCTTTTTACGAAACAGTTTCTTCTGAGGGTTTCGTATTTCAGTTAGCTTTGATGTCAAAGGCCCCATGTCATTTATTATTTATTTGTGGCTATCATAGTTCGCTAATTCAAGTTTTCACAGTGTTAAAACGACATCATTTCACCTAATTAATTAGTAATTAGGTTCGGGTATTACACCCTCTTCTCTTGACGTGTCTAATTATTTTATCAGTCTATCGTGACTGTCGATAGATTTCCAATTTACTTTCTTGATTATTCTTTATGTCGGTTCTAATTAATAATTATCAAACTAATTATTAATTAGTCAGGTCGGGGTGTTACATCATGTGTGCCCAAGATGCCCGAATTGAGGAAAGAGATTTTGGAGGAAGCTCATGCTTCAAGGTTTACAGTAAACGCTGGAAATACAAATATGTATCATGACCTCAAGGAGTTGTATTGGTGGCCTGGATTGAAGAGGGATGTAGTCGACTTTATGGCCCACTATACACATTGCCAACAAGAAAAGGTTGAACATCAACGCCCCAGTGGGTTTTTGCAACCACTCCCTATTCCGGAATGGATGTGGGACCACATCACTATGGATTTTGTGTCTAGATTTCCCAAGTCCCCAAAAGGCTTCGATGCTATCTGGGTCATCGTGGATAGATTGACTAAGTTTGCGCATTTCCTGCCTGTAAGGACAACGCATAGCATGGAGAGGCTAGCCACAATGTACATCCAGGAAATTGTATGCCTACACAGTACACCCTTATCCATTGTTTCTGATCGAGACCCCGGTTTGTGTCACGATTTTGGAAGAGTCTGCAAGGGGCACTCAGCACTGAACTCAAATTCAGTACAGCATACCACCCGCAAACAGACGGGCAATCTGAGAGGGTGATACAAATGCTAGAGTACTTGTCATATGAAGAACGAACAGTACAAATCCTTGACTGAAAGGAACAGACCTTGCATAACAAGGCAATCCCACTGGTGAAAGTTTTGTGGAAAAATCACACAAGTGAAGAAGCAACATGGGAACGTGAAGCAGAGATGCGTGAAATGTACCTCAAGTTATTCACTTAAATGAAGCAAGGTCGAGTTCTAGGGGACAAAACTCATTTGAAGGAGGGGAGGATGTAACACCCCAAACTTAGTCCCTAGCTAATTAATGTAATGAAATTCTTTTGGGATCTAATGCAATATTTTAGCTATTTTAATCCTATTTTTAACACTAATGGAACTCGAATTAGCTAACTACAGAAATCTCAAGAAAATAATAGCCGACACTAGACCTTAGACATTGAAGCTAACCTAAATAGGAAATGACTGGAAGAAACCACGTCGAAAAAGGAGCAACAGAAAAGAAATTAGAAAGGAAACAGCTGAAACAAAATTCTGCATCTGCCAAACAAGGCCTAAGCCTAAATGAGGGAAAAATGCCCAAAAGTGAGGCCAAGGGGATTTGAACCCTTGACCAAGTGGGTCAAGATTTTAAGTACCCAAAAAAATTACCAAGTGGGCTGCCAACATCTTTGTGCCTATATAAACAATAGAATTGTATATAAAACTAAATTACCCAAGTCTGCCTCCCTAATTGGCCAATGGCTGTACATGCAAATCCCACATCATTAGCTGACATCATCCCCTTTCAATTCCTACATCAGTCATACGATCCCACCTAATTTCTGATATACATGCATCTATATATATATAGGTGTATATGTATAGGAATGCTAATATATATATATATATATATATATACCACACACCTTGGGACCCTTCAAAAATCAGTGTACTGCACCCAAACATGAGTGAGTGATCTTCTGTGTATGGGGTGAGAGAAAGAGAGGGGAGCATTGTGTGAGAGAAAGGTGTTCATATACATGTGTGTGTATGCATGTGAGTGTCACCCAAGTGCACATGAAGGAGTCTGGGCAACTTTAAGGAGCATTGAGAGGGTGTGAGCCAAGCCACAAGAAGAGAGGAGTTTATTGTTCAGAGGTATAAACCCCAACTGTTAATTTTTCTTGTTTAAATTTTTGGTACTATCTTGGTGTTGTTAAGCCTTATAATTTCATGCATGTATTAGATTAATACTAAAGGATGGTTTCAAGAAACTTGGGAGAGCCCAGGAAGCTCGAAATGCATAAACTAGAGAAAACCGCCATGAACAGACCTCCAATAGTGTAAGTCTGAAACGACCCTTATGGAATTTAATTTTGACACTCAGAACCTCAAACAGACCTCATAAGCATTCAAGAATACCCAGACCGCGACCTAGAAACACTAAGGAAAGCCTAGAATTTGAATTTACAAGTCTCGGGTTTGAAACCCAGATTCTGAAATAGGTTCTTAAACCTTGATTTCTGAATGAGGATAGACTTCCCATGTCACCACGGTCATGAAAAACTAAACCACGCAAGATTTGGTGATGAATTGAGGATTTACAAGCCAATTACATGTTTGACTATCAAACCTTGGACCGAATGATTGAGCTCGAAATAAGGCACAAAACGAATGCCAAATCCTATAATGATGTCCCATAAACACTTTAGAGTTGGAAGCAAAGCGTAAATTGTCCCAAAAACTCAAGAAATTGAAAAAAGGTGAAATCGGGAATTAGGGCAACAATATACCTGTTTGATTAAGAAGACGACGAGTCGACCGAGTCGACTCGCCCAACTCGCTCTAACCTGCCGCGTTGACTCGGACACGCGTCCACTCACGAATGTGCCACTGCATTAGTGAGACGGCCCCGTTTTGGGAAAAATAGGTTTTGTTTTAAATTGAATCAGGACTGGTTGATTAGGGCCACAAGAAATTGAAATTGGTTTAAGGATAGCCCAGACCGTGGATGAGGGGATTAAGGGTTTTATCGTATTCTAGTTTTCTGATGGAACCTCAACCGGCTGGTTCAGTGGATAATTGGACCAGTCTGGGGTTTTGAATCAAAAACCCATTGCTTCACTGTTTGAAAATTAAATAACTGAACTAGGACTTTTATTATTTACGGTTTGACCCCAACAGTTTTACAGAATTATATTATGGCCCAATTCTTAGAATTTTTATGCAAATACACCCCTGGAAAATAATAAAATAATAAACTAATTTATTTAATTATTTTATTAAATAGGTAAAATGACCATTTTATCCTTGGGCACTAAATAGGTCAAACAGAGTCCAAATAAAATAAATAAATAGTGTATTTTTATTATTTCAGGCATTCCGAACTCAATAGTGGAGTCCAATTTGAGAAATTAAGTTCCAAAAAATAAAGACACGCAAATGGTAAATGACTGTATTGCCCCTAATGATACCTAGGGCCAAATAACAATAAAAGATAATCCATTTTGACTATGTTGGGCACTCCGGATTCAACGGCGGGGTCCGTACTACCAAATGAAGTACCGAAAAATGTGACACGTGAAATGACCAAAATACCCCTGATGTACCCAAAGCCAAATAAAAAGCCGAAAGGATCTAAATTAACTTTCTTCGGCGTTTCGGACCCAATGGTGAGGTCCATATTACGAAAATAAACACGAAAAAAATGTGTGAAGTTATAAAAATGAACCTAAAGTTTAATTGAGCTACCCGAAGAGTATAATTAAGAATAGTGATTAACTGCATGATACCTTAAATTGTTTTAGGCTTACCAAAAGAAAGAGGAAGGCACAATCAGTAGCATCAACCTTAAAGCTTAAAGGTGAGTAACTTGGAACTTCTGACTTGGTGTATAAGTTATACTGTCTAGATACTATATTTTGATACACTGTACATTTTGTATGCTATACTGTTTAAATGCATATACTTAAATGCTTACCCTTTCGTACTATATTACACATGATATGATTTTGGTCTTCTTTGATTTATTGCCTATACTCCTAATTGATGTACTAGCATCCTGTACTGTTTTGTCTGTTCTGATATTTTGTTTCATTTAGTTCGGTTCTATTTTATTCTAGTTAAACCGTACTTAAAGTGGATTTATTAAACCATTATTTCTGAAGTGATTGAACTATCCATGTGAATTATTAGCAAGAACGGGTTTTGAAACCCTTGACAGGGAACCTGTGTTGCTCACTGGGCTTATTTAAGTTCACCCCATTCCCTAACATTTTTCAGGTGAAGGATCTAGTGGCAAGGATTTACGGGTTGAGAACCTTGGGGGAATATTTTGAAGAACTATATTAGCATATTCCATTTTTGTGTCCTACTCCATTTTTGGATGTTTTGTATAACTAAACGTACAATGGCATGACTTTTGTAATCAAACTATGTAATATCAACTATGGATGTATATATTTGCTCTACCAAGTGAATATGCATTCTCTTGTTAATTTTCGTTGCTTAACTCATATGTATCGAATGCATTATGCTTGGAGGTTACAAGTGAATGGCCTATGGTTAGTATTACCGTCGACGCTTCAATTACTAAGAAAAATAACCGATGGGTGCCTAACTGGCCGGTCACGTGTCCTAAATCTGCATAAGGTGGGTTTTGGGATGTGACAAAAAGAGAGTCCATTGTACTAGCGAAAAAACAACCTACAACTATACTTTCCGTCTAATCGGTCTGTACCCCCATAGGTCCTTCTATAACCTATTGTCCTAAAAAAAACATAACATATCTAGAGTGAGTTAAACTAGTTCAGTAAGTAAACTCCTTGCTTTGCCTTGAGTTAAGGTTAGTTTAAAAGAAGGATAAGGGACAATAGTAAGAAAGGATAGTATCTCAACAACATGTAAATAATAAAATGTCACTGTAGCTAGTCACTAAGTAAATGAATAAGTTTCAAAGGCACATCATATGGTAAGATAACAAATCAAATATAAGGAATGACCTGAACAACAACTAGCTGCCACAACAACTGTAATATCCTGACCCAGATGTAACCAAGCCGATGAGTTTTACGTGTTATAATGAAGTAACAATTTGGATTTTTAAATCGCTTGAATATGTGAATAAAAAATAATAATAAAGTAAATAAATACAAAGAAAAAAAAAAGGTAATGGGAAAGGAAATTAAAACAAAATAAAATAAAAATAAAGATAAAAATAAGAATTGGAAAGAAATAAATAAAAATGAAAAAAATTGAAATACATGCATATATTATATCTATGTATATTTATATATGGGTATAAATATATAAGGAGTTATATATGTGTGTGTGGTGTAACGGAAAACAAAAACAAAGAGAAAAGAGAAACAGGGAAACGACATAAGCAGAAAAACAAAACGGAAGAAAAATAAAAGAAGGAGAAATGAGGAGGCTTGAAACGGATGGGAGAGGAAGAGAAAGAGGGCAGGAGAAATAAAGAAGGGGCGGTTCAGCCGTCTCTTGGTTGTATATACAGCCGTAGAAGCAGAGAAAGAAGAGAAGAAAGAAGAAAAAAAAAACAGAGGAAAACCAAAAACAGAGCAAGCGGCTAGACGCTAGAACAGGGAGAAGAAAAGGAAGAAAAAAAGAGAGGAGGAAGAAGGGAGAGGCAGGTCGGGCACCGTGCGTGAGTTGAGAAAGAAGCGGAGGAGGAAACGAGCCAAGACAAATCAGATTGAGTAGTGGATTCGGAAGAGAAATCAGTGATCGCTCTGTACGCGCGATTGGGTGAGTGCGTTTAAATTTCTGTGTTTGATTCTGTTCAAAGCATGAATTATTATTTGATATATATATTGTGAAGCATGGGAATTTATTTGATATGCATGGATATAGTTGGTGTTGGAATTGAATCAAGAAAAAACAAAAAGAGAAAAAACGAACAGAACCGAACGTGGGAAACGGTAGAAAACAGAGGTGAAAAACCGATCGGATGGGTTGATTTTGTTGCGATCAATTGGGCCAGATCATGGGTAATTGATTCTCTTGGGTGTAGGTAAATTTTAGAATCAAATTGGGATTGAAACTGTGGGAGAAAATGGGAAAAAACGGAAGGGAAAGGGGCTGCCGGAAAAATCGCACAGCCCCAGGTGCGCCACTGTTCCGGCCATTTTGGGAGTGCTCCGGCACTCCGATTTGAAATTCGACGATAGATTTGAGTTTCCCATAACTCGTTGGTGTTAACCCCGCTGAAAAACGCAAGAAACCCGTCACCGGCGAGTCGCCGTTGACGAAGAAGACAACCTGTACGTAGGCATAGGCTGCTGCGCGGCTGCTGTTTTGCAATTTTATTTTGGCCAAACCGGGTCGGGTCTGACCCGACCCACCCATTCAGATGACTGCCCAACACTTGTACTTTATGGGTAAATTTTTAAATTCGAGTTTGGAGGGTGTTTGGTTAGAAAGGAGAAGCTATCTAATGGATGACTTATATTGGTATACAGGAATTGGAAAACAGAAAAAAAAAAAAAATTTGGAAAAATGGGTTGGGCAAAGAATTGAACCTATGACCATTGGGAAATGATGAAAATTCGTGAACCACTGTGCCACCAAGGCACACATGATTTATTTTACTTAAAATAAATATATATTAGACCCAAGTCAATAAATTAAATAATTTAGGAAATTAAATAAATTCGAATTAAATTTCGATGCTTAAATTAGTCGAATGAATAATGAAAACCTACTGTTTTGGACCTTTTGGATTCAATGGTAAGGTCCGTTTCATGAGACAGAGTCTCGAAAAATAAAGTACCCGTAGAAATGTCAAAATGACCAAAATGCCCCTACGTCAAGGGTAAGTCAAACGGACTCCGATTTAGTTAAGTAAATAGTGAATTTTTATTAATTCAAACCTACTGGACTTAACGGTGAAGTCCAAATTATGAAAATAGAACCCAAAAAGTAGAGACACGTAAATGACCATTTTGCCCTTGGGCAAATTAAGTCCAAACTGGAAACCGTAGAAACTTAAATGAGTAAAAGAGATATTTAGAGTAGCTATGTGTACAATTGATAAATGAAAGTAAAACTGAGACGTGTTTATTGATGTATAGGCCAGTCAACGGGAAAGGAGAAAGTCCCAGAGTACTAAGACACAGATATGTAAGTAATATCTGACCTCTGCATGTTGTACATTCAGCCATGTCACAGTTCTTGCTATACGCATTTGTACTCTATTTATCATATCAGATCCTTTATGATTCCACTTGTGTGATTTTACTTTTCCGTGGAATAGCTTAGTTATGATGCATAGTATGTCCCGAGTATGGGGACCAGCTTTATATTATTGACCTGAGTATGGGGTCCTGTCCCGAGTATGGGGACCAGATTTACATGATTGAGCTCAGTGCCATGCACACAGGGGGTAGCCGGGCCCCATAGTTTATAGCATCTACCAGTTTTGACATCACCATCTATCTATTGAGATTCATAGTGAAATCCTGTTCCAGCTTTGTTCGAGTACTTCCTATGATCTTGTATGTGACCCTTGGTCTATAGCTTGTGATGTCATCAGTCAGACTAGATGTTCCTTTATTGTGATATTCACTGACGAGTTTTGATTATTGTTATGATATTGACTGGCTATCATATCTTTATTATTATTCAGTTCTTTCCAAATCTTGTACACATGACAGAGTAGGGGACTTACTTATTGGGCTTTGTTTAGCTCACCCCCCCTTACCACATTTCAGGGATTGACGCAAAGGACGGACAGTAGGAGGCTTGTGGCTATAGGATGGACATTTTGACAAGTATTGGTAATAGGAGTACAGTCTTGTAGAACTCCCGTGTATTCACGTCCTGGGGACGAGATGATCTATTAGAGATGTTACAGGCTGTGTGTTTTTTTTTTAATTGCAGAACGATTTGTATTTAGAACAATTCAGTTAATGTTTTCCGCTATGTTTGCATATGATGATTCATGTGGTTATCTATTAGTACACTGATGTGAATGAACAGGATGATTAGGTCCGATTCGGCCAAAGGGTCGGGTCGGATGGTTGCGGTCCACTAATCCGTAGAGGGTGGGTTGCGGGTCGTGACAACAACAAAATATCAATCCGAGTCCAAGGATAGGCGAACAAGCACATCATCGAACAAATAATACATCAACAGATAAACCACAGAGATGATTAGATAATATGTCCACAAACAAACCACAGACGATCTCAACGTTGCGTATCTGAGATCAAGAGTACATTAATAGATAAACCACAAACCATCTCAACGTGGCGTATCTAGAATCAAGAGTACATTATAAACGTAGGCTTGCAAGTATATCAATGAATCATAAGTGCATCATCAGAATATCAATAGACGATCAAGGCTGCATGCACAACTTCCCTATTCTTCTTCTTATTTCTTATTCTCACTCTCTCTTTTTCCCTCTATCCGTACACACACACACACACTTCTGTTATTCCCTGTGCGCATATATATATATATACATATATTCATATATTTTCTTTAGGGTGAGGTGTTATATGTATTCTGATTGGTTGAGGTGGGTGGTGGGATGGTGTTTAATATTGTCTGTATGTATATATATATATATATCTTATGAGATATATAGCACAAAAGTGTTACAACCAAGTTGGTTTACTTTTTGGTATAGATCTCTCCCACCTTTTGGTCTTGGGATCAAATGATCCCTTGGCCAACGCTTTTGACCTTATTTTCCAATCTTTTCCTCTTTATGCCTTGTTTGGAATTTGGCATATTTTATCCATTTTCTCCATTTTTGCTTTGTTTTTATTTTTCTTCTCATTTACTTGTATATTTTTGTACTCTTTACTATCTTGGTTTAATCTCCCATAATTTCATTTTTCTTCGTAAAATCTCTAATATTAAATTAGGGACTTAATTCTCGATAATCGGATCGGGGTGTTATATGAAGCGTGCAAAAATCAAAAGTCTTGCGGGAATTCTGAGAGACTTTTATGATAATTAAAATACAATTTTGGGAATTCAAGAAATGCACCAAAAATGCCACACAAGGCATAAAATTAGAAAAGATAAGGAAAAAGGAAAAAAAACACTCCTAACAAGACTTGAACCTTGCACTTGTGTAGGGAAAAGAATAGGTCTCTAAAACAAAAGCCAACTAGGTTACAACACTTTTGTGCTATATATCCACATGATATATGTATAACCTATATAAACTTCATGTCTACATGCTCAAAAGCTAAGGTGTCAACACCTCATTGGACCACCCTCTCCTCTAATGAAAACCCGCGCAAAAATCTTATATATATATATATATATGAATATATGTGTGTTTGACATATGTATATATTGTTAAGTGTGTGTAAAAATAAAAACTAGACCATGATGGTCGGCTAGAGAGAGGAGAGAGAAAAGAAGAAAAAGGGAGAAGAAAAAAAAGAAGAAGAAGAGGGGCTTGCATGCTTGGATATAAGAAGGCTACAGCCAAATTTGAAGGGAGAAAGTGGAGGAAGGGAATAGGGCTATGACAAAGCAAGGAACCGAAAAGAGAGTGAGTGAGGCAAGTAAGCTTCTGTCTAAAATGTTTGAATTTAATTTCCGTTTGATCCATTTAGAATGCATATTTGAGCTTACTATTAAATGACAATAGCCTAGAAGTCTAGACGAGGGCAAAAGACCCAAAGAATCATGAAAATTCACAAAAATCACCATGAATAGACCTTGGAATATTGGGTCTGTTTCAAGTAAAACCAAAGGAAGATTTGTTGCTTGGGGCTAAAAGCAGGTACCACAAGGACCATGAAATCATTGTCCCGCGTTCAAAAAGCTCAGAAAAGGACGCCCAAAGTGTGAGTTGCAAGTCTCGGTCTTGTAAACGAACTGCATAGATCAGATGTTAAACCTACTTTTGTAAATGGGGAATGAAGCCCCATGATAAGAGGAGAATAACATGCCAAATCCCATGCATTTTTGTGTAAAATTGAGTATGTATGGTGGAGTTGTAGGAGTGGCCATGATAGGGTTCAACCGAGCCATATGGCTTGATTCAGACCATGAAACCAACAAGGAAACCTAAGTTGGGACATTAGGGGTTGATTTGGCTTGAAATCAGGAATAAACGTAGCTTCAAAACTCACGAAATAGGAAGAGAAATTCTAGGGTTTCGGCATGAACAACAAACTCACAATGAGGAAGTCGATGAACAGTTAGGTTGGATGGGCTGGGTCAGTTAACAGGTCCGGGTTGAACCACTTGTAAACGGATCCTAAATTAAATCGAACGACGTCGTTTAATTTAAATGGTGCTGACGTCGCAGTGACGTCAGCATGATACCGTAACCTGTGTGAACCAGTTTGTTTTGAACCCTTTTGATCTGGTTCGCTTAATTCTGAACCAAATCAGACGATTTTGAACCCCTAGATTTTTTGAAATTCTATTTTGAAGCCCTAGACTCTGTTGAAATTGCATTTTGACCCCTAATACTTTTGTTAATTACAAATTCACCCTAGAACTTTCTGTTAATTTCGAAATGGCCCAGGAAATTAATTAAATATTAATTTTAAATCCTTTTAATTATAAGAGAAATTACCAAAATGCCCTTAGGCCAAAAATAAGCCAAATGAAGGCTAATTAAAATGAAAGAATTGTGTAACCCAATATTTTTGGGTGTTCCAGACTCAACGGCAAAGTCCGATTTGTGAAATTAAATCCCAAAAAATATGAATGGGCAAACTGGAATAATCTTAAATACCACCTAATGATTAGTTAAGGGACCAATTAAACCCCAATGATTTAAAAAATACGTACTTTCACATTTTGGGACAATCTGGACCCAATGGCAGATCCGTTTTGTTTAACGAAGTCCCAAAAATAGACACGTGAAATGTCAAAATTATCATTTTAGCCTTAGTAGTCTAAAAACCAGTTAAATGTCAGAGATAACATATTCTTAGTTTCTTAGACATTCTGAACTCAACGACGGAGTCCAATTTGTGAAATTAAATCCCTAAAAATATGAACGACAAACTAGAATAATTCCAAATATGTCCTAATGATTAGTTAAGTGACCAATTGAACCCCAATGTGTAATAAACCGACCCGAATTAGGCAGTACCCGATCGGGTTGGGCCAGGCCGTGACATGTAATTCTGAACTGTATGCCAATTAATTACCCGACGTACAATTTAATGATATATTCGATAAATAGTGTACGAATAAGAGTGACAGGCAGTCTCGAATACCCCCGGGTGCCATCATACCGGAGGCTTAATTTTATGAGAAAGTGTGTACGTATGTTTAGATATGTATATGTATTTAAAGATACATATATATATATATATATATTTACAAAAATAACAACACACACACACACATATATATATATATATATATATTATAATATATGGAGATAATAAAAAAAGAGAGGATAAGAGGAAGGCAGGGCGGTGCTGCAACAGTGGACTCAAGATAGTGCAGGAAATAGAGAGAGAGAGAGAGAGAGAGAGAGATAGAGAGAGAGAAAGAATGTGAGGGTTGCATTGCAGCCATGTGTGCGTGTGTAGTGTTTTCCAGATACAGGTGGCAATACCACTAACCTCAAGGTCGGTGAAGGAAAAGAACTAAAAGGGAGAGAAGGGAAGTGAGTGAGAGAAAAACTGAGGCGAAAGAAGAGAAAAATTGGAAAGCTGAAATCGGGTAAACAGGTACAAAGGTCATTTTAATTGTTTTAAATTATTCTTTAAATTGTTGTAGCTCATCATAGTTAAATTGAACCAAAAACCTGAAGAAAAAGTTAAGAAAACTAGGACTTTAGCTTCAGTCAATCATGGTCAATTTTTGTATGTTAAGTTAATCTTAATTCTAGGATTGGAACCAAGTAGGAAACATTTTCAGGAGTCTAACGCAAGAAAAATGGTGCAAAACGGTCTAGAAATGACCATGTTTAGTCAAATTATTCTTCACCGATGCAGTGGTTTGAAGACTAGAAGTGGGTGTCTAAAAACTACTCCATTAAGGCCAAAGCTAGTTCTAAAACGTTTCTTGGAGTCCTAGAATTCATTTGGTATAAAAACAGTGAAATTTGGATGTGAAATTACAGAGATCGGTGGGTAACCTTACTGTTCCGGTGACTGTGGCGGGAAGAAAAATTGAAGAAAACAACCGGAATATCGAGGGCTCTATCAGGGTCAAGTGGTATCGGGTTTGGGTCGGGTCTAGTTGGGATCTGACCGACCGCATAACTGATATCAACACTGTGTCGTTTCGTTTGGGATTTAAAATCCAATTGACATGTTTGGCTGTTGAGATAAGGAATTTGAAATTGGGTTTTGGGGTTATCAAAACCTTGGATAGGATAAGGGATAGGTTATTGAATATCGGTTCTTTAAGATAGACTGAACCGGTTGGTTCAGTAAAGGATCAAACCGGTTTAGGGTTTGGGCTAGTGAACCCACTAGTTCAGACCAGAACTATTGGAAATTATAAACAGACCCCAAAAGTTCTAAAAAATTATACTAAGGCCCAACAGAATAATTATTTTTAAGAAGATTATGAAAATACCCCTAACTCAAAAGTGGGTCAAACGAATTCCAAACGAGGCAAATAAATAGTCACTTCTTATTATCTTAGGCCTTCCAAATCCAATAGTGATGTCAAAATTATGAAAAGAGGTCCCGGGAATAAAAGACAAGTAAAAGAACAAAATGACCATTTTGCCCTTTTTAGTACCGAAGTCCAAAGTGAAATTCGTAAAAGCCTAAACCAACTTTCTTCGATGTTCCAGACTCAATGGTGAGGTCCATATTATGAAATAAGGTACAAAAAAATGTGACACGTATGTAAGGTAATAGAATCAAACTTTAAGACTTAAAGAAGCTACCTAGAAAAGATAACTAAAATAGAAAGAGTTTTAATGACAATTAAATTGAGTGATATTATGGAATGTAACCAAACTTTGGAATGTGATTTTAGGGACCTTCAACTAAAGGAAGGATTTTTGAGTAAAAGCCTTTGGATTTTAGGTGAGTGTTTTATACCATATTGAGGTAGACATTTTCATTATAGATATAAATATTGAACTTTTTTATGATGTATCGACATATGATATCATTTCCCTTTATAGCCTTTGTTTAACAACTATATTGTATACGTTTTGAATGATCCATTGACCACTATATTGTCTTCTTTGATTTAAGAAAATGTGATTGTAAGATACTCAAATGTTATATGACCTTTTTACAAATGTTTGAACTATTTTAACTGAATACCAAATAAGGAACTTTTATTTGAGTAATTGAACTGTTATTGATGATTATTGATTTTGGATAGGATTTTAATGCTTTAGAATAGAACACTCTTCTATGATTGGTCGCTATCGAATAGGTTGTGACTTATCAAACCTTGCCACAGGGTATATTGTGGTGAACTGGTGTGATACGGTATATCGAACTAGTCTATCAATCTCAGTCAGCGAGGTTCTAATTTGCTGGCCATAGAAGTGAAATATATGAATTTGAATATGAACCATGATTGAATATGATTTATCGAACTACAATTTTGAGTTATCGAACTATGATCTATCGAACTATGACTTATCGAATTATGTTATTGAACTATAATTCATTGAACTATGTTATCAAACTATGATTCATTGAACTATGTCATTGAAATATGATTTATTGAACTATGTTATCGAAATTGTGATTTTGATTTATTGAACTATATTATTGATTATCGATTTACGATTATCATTGAATTGAGATTTATTGAAAGTGAATTTGATACCATTATCTTGTACTATAATTTAAGATAACATATGATATATGGTCATTGACATTTCAGTATTGAATTATATAGCAGTTTTGAAACCCTTGGTATGTTATAGAATACTCACGAGCTGTTGAGCTCATACGAATTTTTATCCAATATATTTCAGGTAACGACGTCGGCAAAGAAATAGCAGAGAAATAGCAGGTTCAAACAGGATAGTCGAAAGCTTATAAAGCTATGAACCCTTTTTGTATTAGGATTTTGTTAGACATGATGTACTTGCTTGTGGTAGTTATGGTTTGTAAAACGAATATGGCACTAGCAGACTGGAAAAAAAATTACATCATGTACTTTTGTAGTTACTATGGAATGCATATATAAATGACTAATGTTGACTGGTGTATTGACACTTCGCAATAGAAAAAGAATTTTATTCTGCTGCATTTGATTAATGGAAATGAGGAAAATGTTGTGATCACTGAAAAAGGCTTCGGTGGCTGATCACGAACCCTTGATCCGCACGAGTCAGATTTAGGGTCATGACACAATGACTATAAAAAATACATATTTTAACATTTTGGGACATTCTGGACCCAATGGTGGGATCCATTTTGGGAAACGAAGTACTAAAAAATGTGACATGTGAAAGTGTAAAAAAAAAAAAAAGGCTAAGCTTAATGTAAGTCACTTAATGTAGAGACTTGAAAAAAAAAAAATAAATTAAAATATTTAAACCGGTTAACGAAGTGCCAGGATAAATCCATGGGATTGATACGAATCATAAAGTATAAGAATATGGTAAATGATTTATATGGTATAAGAATATAATATGGGACCCGAACGAGACCCAATATTGGTAAATAAATAATTAAATTGAGCCCCGACTTTATGAAAAATTTACTAGCATTTTATAATATTTTGTGGAATAAAAGATTTATAAAATATGTAATATGGTAAAGTAGAAAAATAAATTATGTGTATAATATCAGGGGAAACTTCGAGGAAGCTACGAGGAAAGAAATTGAGAGATAAGGATGAGGAGTGAAGGGCGGTGGAAGTCGCGTGAGAACAGGGAGAAAATGAGAGAAAAAGAGAAAGGGGGAGAGAGAGAAGAGGGAGAGAAATTTCAGGATTTTGATTCTCTTCAGACCACGCTGCCCAGGGGATCGGATGAGATCAATCGTTGGAGGGGTGATTGAGGAGTTTGATTCGCATAAGGGGTTACGGGTGGAGAACAAACGGGCTGGATTCGATGGTCGACTGTCGTCCAGTAGTGGTGCGTTACAGAGTGGAGAAAAAGCAGTCGACCGAGAAAGGGAAAGAAAGATTGGGACAGCAGGCGGCAAACTAGAGGGAATGGAAGAAGCCATGGCAGGTGGTCTCAAATTCAGGTTTGGCCGAGGGACCTTAGAGTATAACAGACATTAGATTGGTGTAGAGGGTTTGTATTGTTGGATGGAGCTGCAACAGAATAAATGGATTTCAGGTTGGATTGCTGATTCGGTCATGGCTGTGTTTGGAGACGACGTTGTATAGCTCGAAATTGTGTGAGTGGATGTTACGGTTTTGGGGTTCGGGATTGTGTGTGATGTTGCAGTTTTGTCGATGGCTATCATGGATGTTGCGTTGGTTCGTTGGTTCATCGGATTGAGAGATAGCAGGTTGGGTTTATTGATCCAGTTGTGTCGGTGTCTGGCGGTAAGGATTGTGTAAGGCTTGTGGTTTGTGATTTGAATTGAGGGTCGATTGCCCTGTTCGTTTTATGGTTTCTGCCGGGGGGCTCGGTTGTCGTTGCTGTGTGTGTGTAGTGGTGCAGGGAAACGTTGGGGGGTTACGTGAATGCTGTTGGGGGAAGAGTGGTGAATGGTCGTTTGGTCTCTTATTCAAGTGGGGATGTTGTGGTTTTGTGGGGTTCCCCTGTTCTGCCGACTGCTTCAGTTCGACACTTTAGAGTAGGCTGATTGAAGCAGTGGAATAGAGATTGAAGAAGAGAGAATCAGTAATTGAAGTTCTGATTCCAATGGTGACTACGGTGTCGGTTTCTTGCTGTTTTGTTGAATCTCCCTATAGTTGGTTTCTTGATTGAATTGACGGAAATTGGTGCAGCAGGTATATATATATATATATATATATATTTGTGTGTTTATATGATGCGTTGCAAGGGCTGAATCATGTTGGATGTGTGGGTCGTTAGAGAGTCGATTGGATTGGATTTGAGTTGTTATGGGTATTGGGTTTTCTGTAATGGGATTCTGGATTTTGTAAGGTTTTTCTTTGATGATTTTGGTTAGAAAATCATGGATGAATGGGGGATTTTGTGTGTCCATTTTTGGGAAGATCATTGTGGTTTGATGAACGGTTGTGGGGTTGTGAGGTTGCGAGTTGTGATGGGTTCCTCTATTCTGTCATTCCAGTTGAGAACGGAGGTGAACATCAGGTGGGTTGTCCAGTTTGAGTTACTGTATATGTCAAAGCCAATGCCAAACTTTCAATTGGGTCCAGAGGAAAAGCCTTAGCTTGGCCATGAGGTACTCTGATTTGTGAATGTCGCACTCATAGAAATTGTGTTAGAAATGTATCGGAGTTGCGCCAAGATGGTATGATTGTTCAGATTGGGGTTTATAGGTTTGGACATGATATTGTTGATGACGGACAGGAATTGGAGGGGGGACCGTGTGATGCTTACGGACATAATTCATTTCCAGGGGCTGGTTGAATGTGTTAAGAAATAGAACTCTCAATGGGTTATTGTGATGTGGAGTCTTTAAGCTTTGCTTTGTGTTTACAGCGATCAATAAAATTTCATGAGAGAGTTCTTCAGATATTATACATGGGTTAATTTATTAGGAGAGATGATGACCAAAGGTTCAACAGAATTCAAAATAGAGTTATGAAAGGAGCAACATCGGAAATGGATTGAACCCTGATTCAATCATTGGGAGTGCTGATTTCAATGAAGGGATTCAAGCGTTCATTCAGACACTGGATTGAAACAAGGGGGAAGAACCAAAGGGACACTAACAGGAAAAGAGAAAATGGTTCGATCTCCTAGACAGATACAGTACGAGGGTCAAGTTATTCACTAGTTGGTTTGACTGAGTGGTGGACATAGCTTCCTAGGGTTGAGACACGCCCTAGTCAGGTATGGTACTTTGCTAAGTAATGGAATAGGATTAAATTAGGATTGATGTGCATATTGCTTGAATGATTTTTATGCTTATCTGATGATAGAAGATCACGTAGGAGTTATTGCTTTGCGACACTTTGCGTTGATTGTTAATATGTTTCCGTGTTCTTTATGATTATTTGGGAGTTGCGATTTACTTCTTGAGTTGTCATCATATGTGATTTATGTTGTAGAAGGATTGTTGATAGTGTGACATTTGGATTGCGTAGGTGTTGAGATTGATTAAGCATGACACGTAGATTGTGGATGAATTCTTGTGATTTGATCTTAAATGTGATGCATTATTTAAAGCATGTTGCATATGCTTATGAAAGTAATGTTTCATTTGAACTGTATTCTTGCATGATGAAATCATGGCATATTGGCATATTGTGATTCCTTGAAAGCATAGTGTGGGTCAACACGAGGTGTTGTGCATTATGAGGGCGTAGGTCCTGCGGTGAAAAACCCAAATTCTGGCCAACATCAGTACCCACGAGCTGACGGGGGCGGACCGTGAAGTGGGACATGGGTGACATAGAGTTGCATGTGTGCGTCACGCATATTGACATCATATTGTAGAAATTCATAAATGTGATATTGATTTTATATGGATGCATTATATAAATTTCCATCACATCATATGAATGATTAGGGAGGCATGTAGATATACATGTACACTTGCACGTGCCACGACTTAATTTTGTTCCTTGCATTAGTATTGTACCATACCAGCATGTTGGCGCTGACCCATTCGTGGGCACAGATTTCTGATAAAGCTCCTAGTACGCGGGACTTGATGAAGTCTTGGAGAAAGAAGAGGAAATAAATTTGGAAGAATATTTGGGCCCTTGGGGCATATTTTGATATTATAAAAAATTGGTGTGTTTCTGAAAAGAATGGAAATGGCATTGTATATTGTAATAAATATGGAATTTGTGATCTTTTAGTTTAAGTGTAGGAGTAGACGTGATGGATTGTATAATTAGGCGATGTATATTTAACTTTGATAAGATTGTGGCCATCGAGTGAGAATGGATTGTGATGTGTTTGTATATATATGTTGTATTGTGATTATCAGGGGGAAAAAGGCTCGAAAAACAAAGGAGGTTCTGCCGAAATTTTTTTAAAACAGGAATTTATGTAGGCTTATATCTAGATTAGTTAAATTGTTATGTTATTTATTTATTCATCTATTTCTTTTCTTCTTTTGTTTCGCTTGAGTCACGTCCCTGGGTTCGGTCGGGAATTCGGGGCATGACAAGATGGTATCAGAGCTTAGGTTCGAATACCTAGGGACAGTGGGAGAAGTTTAGACTTTTAGTTTAGTTGGGTGAGTTTGGGTGGTATGTCTTATGTACGTGAGTTACATTGATGTGCACGATTATGCACTATATAGGATTTCCCGATTGACAGAGGATATATGATTGTTTGGTGTAATGGTGGACTATGATTAGAAACTTGTATATATGATAGAGACTATATATTTTATGAGGAAGGTCGTATGCCTAGTTATTGGGGATATAAGTTGTACAGTTACTATCTAATACGGTAGGCGGTATGCCTAGTTATCTGTGAGATAGGCTGTAAGCCTAGATGTCGATGGGGTTAGATGTATGCCTAGTTATCTGTATATCAGACTGTGTGCTTATTTATGTATGTATGTATATATATTTTTTGAGATGGATTTTCATACTTGGAGATTGATGTGGTAGGTTACTGGTAGGCTTCGATGAGTTAGAATAACCTTGGGGGAATAATAGGTTATTACATTGCATTATGGTATGGGTGATATGTGAATGATGCCATTGTGATAAATCATTAGGTGATTTCATGGCGTGAGTTGAGATTTGTTAAATAGTGAGGGACCTTGTGGTGTTCTGGTAATCATTGAGAAATTTTTTTTTATTTTTTTTATTGTGTTGAGTTGAGTTATTGAGATGGGTTGTGACGCCCGGATGGATTGAAAGGCAATTGGCACTGATAGGCCAATGTGTTTTGAGGATTTCATTATGTGTTGTGCCATGTGGAGTGAGACGTTACGGATGGGATCGGAACCAGGCCCTAGCAGGGAGTGTGGAGGCGCGGGTCGAGGGACCCTGCCCGCCCCGGAGTGGCTGAGCCGGAAGGGGGGGAGGGAGAAGGTGATAAGTCGTCTCACATCGCCTGGCTGAGGGAGAGGTGAATGGTCCATTGGTAAGGTTGCATGTCTACATGACACAATGCATTTTGCATCGATCTTTTATTTCTTGGCGAGTGATGTATTTTATTTTAAATTTCGGGACAAAATTTCTTTAAGGGGGGAAGGATTTAGAGACTTGACAAAAAAATAAAATAAATAAATTAAAATATTTAAACCGGTTAACGGAGTGCCAGGATAAATCCATGGGATTGATACGAATCATAAAGTATAAGTGTCACGACCCGAAACCCACCCTCTACGGATTTTGCATCGCGACCGCCACCCTCAGGCCCGAGGACCCTTGGGCGAAGGCTCGCATCTGCAGCGGTATCGGATAGATGTGTTTCAAGTGGTTGCGGAATCGTGAAAAACCTTTTTCTTTTTCTTTCTTATTTAAAATTTGCACATCCGTCCAATACTGCCGCTATTCATAATGGTACACATGTTCACACATTCAGAGCATAACTAAAACTTAAAAGACTTCATAATTACAATCTTAATTCAACTGCCCCGTGGGGCTTAATACATATCCTTAAATTGTCTGGTATTACAAAATACACTAAATAGAGTTCATGTGGTTTCCCAAATAAAAACTACTTAGGCAAGTCTCCCCAAAAGCTAGACTCATCCTCATCGTCTTCAAAAATCAACCTGCCATTGGTCACCTGAAAGGGGGGCGGATAAAATCCGGGTAAGCTAATCAAAGCTTGTGAGTAATTCCTGCATTCGTTATGGGGTTTTCAACTGGTAGTGGTTTAGCGCATGAGGATTTATGAAATACGCACTACCAATTGCTCGTACATTTTAGAACATAGAATATATGCATTCTTAAAACAATAGCTTTGAACAATTAAAGTATTCAAGCTAAATACACATTTCTTCAAATAGAGCATATGCACATTTAAAAGCATATAAACACGTGAAATAGAATAGGGGTGAAACCTACTTCTATTTTCAAAATCACTTGTCATCTTTTCTCTTTCATTAGGTGGAATCTGTTTCGAACCAGACTCCCGTTTTACTGCAATGCTACAATGGAGATATCTCATATGCCTGGGGGATTAGATCCTACTACCGGGCATGTACTGTTGAATCCCGAAGGATTTCAACCATCATAGGGGGTGGTACTTAGTACCGTTTATCTATTAAAATATTTATCGCATGACTTCTTCAATAGATACGTTCATAAGTATTTAAAACATGAATGTATAACTTTTTCGATAGAACTTTAAATACATGTGATAATCAAATTCAGAATATTTAAAGAGATTTGCATTTGATTTAGACATGCTAAACATTTAAAGAACAGGGTTATATATAAAAGGCTCATCAAGCATGTCGTAACAGAATATTTTTAGAAGAACGGAAACATATGAAAACTAAATTTGATATTCAAAGGCTGCAATAACTTGTACTTAAAAACTTCTTCAATACAGATGGAGTCAAATCTCCAGTTCAAATGTAGGGTTACTCACCTTGGTCCTTTAGAGTTAGTGCTAAAAATTGCGCCTTCCCACTTCTTCCGTAGTCCCTAAGAACAATCCATAACAATCTCATTAACTTCACATTACTGCGATATCACCTACTGATGCCTCTTAATTTATGCCTAGTTCATATTAAGTCCTACCCTATTTACGGATATTCTATTAACCTTGCACGCACTTAATTCAACTCGTACTTTTAACCTACGACACAAATTAACGCGTTAGAGGTTTTATTTATTTCAACTTGTACTCTTCTGGTAGCTCCATTAACTTTAATTTAAAGTCATTTACTTCACATGTTAACGCGTCGCGTCTTCTCATACTTATCTTCCCGTACTTGCCTTAGCTTAATACTTCGGCAATGTTTCAGTTTATAGTCATCTGACATATGCTATTCATCAAATTTTACGTCTTTTCATTTTAGACACTTCTTTTGGTCGAATGGACTTACCATTAGGTCCGGAGCGTCGAAGAAAGTCGGTTTAGGCTTTCTTAGAATTTAATTCATACCTTTATATGTAAAAGGGCAAAATGGTCATTTATCATTTTACGTGTCACATTTTTCGTACTTCGTTTCGTAATTTGGACTCCATTATTGAGTCTGGGATGTCAAAGAAAGTCAATTCAGACCTTCTCCAGTTTCATTTTGGATTTAAGGGTACCAGGGGTATTTTGGTCATTTTATCTCTGTACGGGTCTCCAATTTTTTGGGACCTCATCTCATGTCGTGGACCTCACCTTTGGACTCAGAGGGTCCGAGATAGTAAGAGTGCACTAATAATTTGTTAATTTTGAACAAGGGGTATTTTGGTCATTTACCCCTTTTCGTGTCTTTATCTTTCGGGCCCTGTCTTGTAAAACGGACCCTAGCATTAGTCTCAGAATGTTTGAAATAGTAAAAATTCACTATTTATTTACTTAATTTGGACTTCGTTTGACTCGTTTATAGAGTAGGGGCATTTTGGTCATTTTGACATATTTATGGGTCTCAAATTTTTTGGGACCTCATCTCATGTCGTGGACCTCACCAATGGACTCAGAGGGTCCGAGATAGTAAGAATACCCATATAACTTGCCTTGTTAGGGCACAGGGGTATTTTGGTCATTTTAAGACTTGTTTTCATCGTATTCTAATGTTCGGAGTCCCGTCTCGTAAAACAGACCTCATAACTGGATCCGGAATGCCTGAGATAATAAGGTTTGACTATTTATCCGTTCGGACTCCGTTTGACTTATTTGTGACTCAGGGGTAAAATGGTAATTTTCCCTATTTAATAAATTATTTAAATAATTTATTTCATTATTTTATTATGTATCAGGGTACATTTGAAATTTATTTTCAAAGTTTGGGCCAGATTTGAATTAGGGTAAACAGTTGGGGTCAGAATTGAATTTTGAAAAGTTTTAGTTCAAAATCTGAATTTTGTACAGTGAACCAAACGGCTCACTTGTGGTAACCCTAGACCGGACCGGTTATGCACTGAACCAGTCGGTTCAAGCTAACTCAGAGAACCGGTCTAAGAGGTTATGCTGACGTCATGATGACGTCAGCCCTAATTTAAAAATTTAAAATTCTTTGATTAAACGGTGCAGTTTCATCGCCCCGTTGGATCCGGTCTGTCCCGACCCGACCCAGACCTGGATCCGGTCCTGTCTTAACCCGATACGTCCCGCGATATTCCTGTCGTCTTCTCCGACGGTTCTTCCGACGCCGGCGTACGGACAGTGAGGTTTTCCTCACTGTTTCTCGCGAATTTTACGTCCGTTTTTCAAGATTTTTATACCGAAACATTTCTGGGACATTGGGCATCATTTTAAGGTTGGTTTAAACATCAGAATTTGCAGTTTTTTTGTCACCCATTTCGGTTTTCCGATCGGCTATCGTTCCCAGTTTCTGATGAGTGCATTTTCCTACTTTTCTTATCCTATTTCCTTACCAATTTTTCTCATTTCTTCACCTAAAGGTTGCCTGCACTTCATACCATTATTCTTAGATGGCTAAATCAAGTTTTTACACATGAAATATAGAAAATCCGAATTTATCTTTCAACCTGTAACTAGGGTTTTCTCCCTCATTTCTACATGGTTTTCTATGATTTTTGTTGCGTTTGAAACCTCGTGACATGCTCTTTAAGGTCATATGGTCAAACTTAATCGAATCATGCTATAAAATTTTGAAACAGAAACAAAAAATCTTACCTGTATTTTGGTTCCCTCGGTTTGTGAGTCTCCTTCCTTCACTGTTTCCCTTCTCCCTTCCTTCTTCTCCTCTTAAGTTTTCTTCTCTCTCTCTCTCTTTGTCCGTGTCATGGGTGAAGATTTTTCTTGTGTACACACACACACATATATATATATATATGTTTCTCTCACTCCCATACCCCATCCCAATCACAACCATACCTCCCATACCTTTTCTGATTTTGGCCTTACCTCACCTCACTTCCCACCATACTTCCTTGTCCCCCACCTACTTATTTAAAAAAAAATATATACATATATATATAACATAATACACACACACGGTTCACATATACACACACACTGTACTATTCATTCTTCTACCATATATATATATATATGCATATATATACATATATATATTTATTCATTTATTTATTTATTAATGTATTTCAAGTATATATATATATATATGTATACATGTATATATCTATATAATCATGCACAAATAGCTATACATGTTTGATCACTTGGTACATATTTTCTATTTATTTAATTAAAAATCAACTTCATAAACTAATTAATTAATTAAATTTAATCAATCAATTATTTCCCTTAAGTGTATATCATTTACACTAATTCTTCATCGCCTCGAATTGCGTGCCCTATGACCCGATATTTTTGGGTCGGGGTATTACAATAAGAATATGGTAAATGATTTATATGGTATAAGAATATAATATGGGACCCGAACGAGACCCAATATTGGTAAATAAATAATTAAATTGAGCCCCAACTTTATGACAAATTTACTAGCATTTTATAATATTTTGTGGAATAAAAGATTTATAAAATATGTAATATGGTAAAGTAGAAAAATAAATTATGTGTATAATAGCAGGGGAAACTTCGAGGAAGCTACGGGGAAAGATATTGAGAGATAAGGATGAGGAGTGAAGGGCGGTGGAAGTCGCGTGAGAACTGGGAGAAAATGAAAGAAAAAGAGAAAGGGGGAGAAAGAGAAAAGGGAGAGAAATTTCAGGATTTTGATTCTCTTTAGACCACGCTGCCCAGGGGATCGGATGAGATCAATCGTTGGAGGGGTGATTGAGGAATTTGATTCGCATAAGGGGTTACGGGTGGAGAACAAACGGGCTGGATTCGATGGTCGACCGTCGTCCAGTAGTGGTGCCCTGCAGAGTGGAGAGAAAGCAGTTGACCTAGAAAGGGAAAGAAAGATTGGGACAGCAGGCGGCAAACCAGAGGGAATGAAAGAAGCCACGACAGGTGGTCTCGGATTCAAGTTTGGCCGAGGGACCTTGGAGTATAACAGACGTTAGATTGGTGCAGAGGGTTCGTATTGCTTGATGGAGCTGCAACGGAATAAATGGATTTCAGGTTGGATTGCTGATTCGGTCATGGCCGTGTTTGGAGACGACGTTGTATAGCTCGAAATTGTGTGAGTGGATGTTACGGTTTTGTGGTTTGGGATTGTGTGTGATGTTGCGGTTTTGTCGATGGCTGTCATGGATGTTGCGTTGGTTTGTTGGTTCATCGGATTGAGAGATAGCAGGTTGGGTTTA
Organism: Nyssa sinensis; assembly: GCA_008638375.1. NCBI lineage: Eukaryota > Viridiplantae > Streptophyta > Magnoliopsida > Cornales > Nyssaceae > Nyssa > Nyssa sinensis. Next base: position 1,250,784 of record CM018033.1, read on the forward strand.
TTGATCCAGTTGTGTCGGTGTCTGGCGGTAAGGATTGTGTAAGGCTTGTGGTTTGTGATTTGAATTGAGGGTCGACTGCCCTGTTCGTTTTATGGTTTCTGTCGGGGGGCTCGGTTGTCGTTGCTGTGTGTGTGTAGTGGTGCAGGGAAACGTTGGGGGGTTACGTGAATGCTGTTGGGGGAAGAATAGTGAATGGACGTTGGGTCTCTTGTTCAAGTGGGGATGTTATGGTTTTGTGGGGTTCCCCTATTTTGCCGACTGCTTCAGTTCGGCACTTTGGAGTAGGCTGATTGAAGCAGTGGAATAGAGATTGAAGAAGAGAGAATCAGCGATTGAAGTTCTGATTCCAGTGGTGACTACGGTGTCGGTTTCTTGCTGTTTTTGTTGAATCTCCCTATAGTTGGTTTCTTGATTGAATTGACGGAAATTGGTGCAGCAGGTATATATATATATATATATATATATTTGTGTTTATGTGATGCGTTGCAAGGGCTGAATCATGTTGGATGTGTGGGTCATTGGAGAGTCGGGATTGGATTTGAGTTGTTATGGGTATTGGGTTTTCTGTAATGGGATTCTGGATTTTGTAAGGTTTTTCTTTGTTGATTTTGGTTAGAAAATCATGGATGAATGGGGGATTTTGTGTGTCCATTTGTGGGAAGATCATTGTGGTTTGATGAATGGTTGTGGGGTTGTGAGGTTGCGAGTTGTGATGGGTTCCTCTGTTCTGTCATTCCAGTTGAGAACGGAGGTGAACATCAGGTGGGTTGTCCAGTTTGAGTTACTGTATATTTCGAAGCCAATGCCAAACTTTCGATTGGGTCCGGAGGAAAAGCCCTAGCTTGGCCGTGAGGTACTCTGATTTGTGAATGTCGCACTCATAGAAATTGTGTTAGGAATGTATCGGAGTTGCGCCAAGATGGTATGATTGTTCAGATTGGGGTTTATAGGTTTGGACATGATATTGTTGATGACGGACAGGAATTGGAGGGGGGACCGTGTGATGCTTACGGACATAATTCATTTCCAGGGGCTGGTTGAATGTGTTAAGAAATAGAACTCTCAATGGGTTATTGTGATGTGGAGTCTTTAAGCTTTGCTTTGTGTTTACAGCGATCAATAAAATTTCATGAGAGAGTTCTTCAGATATTATACATGGGTTAATTTATTAGGAGAGATGATGACCAAAGGTTCAACAGAATTCAAAATAGAGTTATGAGAGGAGCAACATCGGAAATGGATTGAACCCTGATTCAATCATTGGGAGTGCTGATTTCAATGAAGGGATTCAAGCGTTCATTCAGACACTGGATTGAAACAAAGGGGAAGAACCAAAGAGACACTGACAGGAAAGGAGAAGATGGTTCGATCTCCTAGACAGATACAGTACGAGGGTCAAGTTATTCCCTGGTTGGTTTGACTGAGTGGTGGACATAGCTTCCTAGGGTTGAGACATGCCCTAGTCAGGTATGGTACTTTGCTAAGTAAGGAATAAGATTAAATTAGGATTGATGTGCATATTGCTTGAATGATTTTTATGCTTATCTGATGATAGAAGATCACGTAGGAGTTATTACTTTGCGACACTTTGCGTTGATTGTTTATATGTTTCCGTGTTCTTTATGATTATTTGGGAGTTGCGATTTACTTCTTGAGTTGTCATCATATGTGATTTATGTTGTAGAAGGATTGTTGATAGTGTGACATTTAGATTGCGTAGGTGTTGAGATTGATTGAGCATGACACGCAGATTGTGGATGAATTCTTGTGATTTGATCTTAAATGTGATGCATTATTTAAAGCATGTTGCATATGCTTATGAAAGTAATGTTTCATTTGAACTGTATTCTTGCATGATGAAATCATGGCATATTGGCATAGTGTGGGTCAACACGAGGTGCTGTGCATTATGAGGGCGTAGGTTCTGTGGTGAAAAACCCAAATTCTGGCCAACATCAGCACCCACGGGCTGACGGGGGCGGACCGTGAAGTGGGACATGGGTGATATAGAGTTGCATGTGTGCGTCACGCATATTGACATCGTATTGTAGAAATTCATGAATGTGATATTGATTTTGTGTGGATGCATTATATAAATTGCCATCACATCATATGAATGATTAGGGAGGCATGTAGATATACATGTACACTTGCACATGCCACGGCTTAATTTTGTTCTTTGCATTAGTATTGTACCATACCAGCATGTTGGCGCTGACCCATTCGTGGGCACAAGTTTCAGATAAAGCTCCTGGTACGCGAGACTTGATAAAGTCTTGGAGAAAGGAGAGGAAATAAATTTGGAAGAATATTTGGGCCCTTGGGGCGTATTTTGATATTATAAAAGATTGGTGTGTTTCTGAAAAGAATGGAAATGGCATTGTATATTGTAATAAATATGGAATTTGTGATCTTTTAGTTTAAGTGTAGGAGTAGACGTAATGGATTGTATAATTAGGCGATGTATATTTAACTTTGATAAGATTGTGGCCATCGAGTGAGGATGGATTGTGATGTGTTTGTATATATATGTTGTATTGTGATTATCAGGGGGGAAAAGGCTCGAAAAACAAAGGAGGTTCTGCCGAAACTTTTTTAAAATAGGAATGTATGTAGGCTTATATCTAGGTCAGTTAAATTGTTATGTTATTTATTTATTTGTTTATTTCTTTTCTTCTTTTGTTTCGCTTGAGTCATGTCCCCGGGTTCGGTCAAGAATTCGGGGTGTGACACTTAAATGCAAATTTAAATCCAAAAAAGCCTAAATTAATTATATTTGATATTCTGGACTTGATGGTGATGTCCCTTTGAGGAAAATAAGACTCGATAACAAATTAAAAAATGACGAATGCGTCCTTAAGACTTAATGAAGTTACCAGAAGTATAAAAAATAAAATTAATAAGTCCACGCTAATGTTATTAGGACCGAATAAACTTAAAATGGGGTCTGATTATGTAAATCGTGTATGGGAAGATATGGGACATTAAAAAGTGTAACTTACCAATTTTCCCTTGAAGGGCTAAATAAGTTACAAGGCATCAAGGAACCCTAAATTAGAAAATTGAAGACCTCTAATTGAATAGACTAAGTTCAAAAGAAGTTAAAACACTGAATAACAATGTTTGGAATTATAATGAATACTAATTAATTATGCAATGTGTTTTTGATCCATGATTATAGGATCACCCAAAAGATGGAAAAGGAAAAGAAAGCTATGGGATAGCTATTATGGTACCCGCATGGGAATGCGATACTAAGAACCCAAGATAAGAAAACCCGAACTCTAATATGTGGTATTCCTTAGTCATGTCACAGTTATGTTTTCTCGATGCTGTCAATTTGTACTCTTTATACACACTTGATGTCATGACCCATAACGTAGAGACCTGAAGATTGAGAATAAATTTTTCATTTTTATCGGTAGGGCATTATTCTTGCACGGTTTGCTAGTAGGGCGTTAAACATGCATCATTTAGGCATAAGTCATATTTAGAAGAATATTTTGAGTATGCCATAGAATATAAATATGCTTAGAATGTTAAAATACGCCTCTTGTAAAAATTTGAGCTAGTTCAGAGATAGTTTCAAAAATTGGACCAAAAGGGCGTCTGGGTGGCCTAGGTGGATCCGGCCAAACCCGGCCTGTAACACCCTGATTTGAATTAGGGATCATTAAGTCATGGATTATAAATTAGTGATCAAGACCTTAAGTAAAGAGGTCGGTTTCAAACCCTAACACGTGGACTTTTAGTAAAAGTCTTGAAAACCCAAGACGACTGTACATCACTTTCGTTGCAATCACCAACCTGTTGGTTCCGTAGTAATTATATGTTTTCACGTCAACCACCGATCCTTCATACGAGTATAAGATTTAGGCATGAACATTTCGTAAATAAATTAAGCAATAATAATATTATTATTATATGGAAAATAAATAAAATAATAATAATAAAATAATTATAACCTACTTTATTATATATACATATATATATAGACATATACACATACACACACACGACCAAATGTTGGCCTGCCCCAAAACAGTAAGGAGAAGCACTCATTTGAGATGCTGCAGCAAGCAAAGGGGGTAACCTAGTGGTTGGGGAAACCAGAAATGTAATAATCATGTATATATCTATATACATATTGTATACACACGCCACACACCATTCAGTCATACACAGAGAGAGAGAGAGAGAGAGAGAGAGAGAAAGGGAGAGAGTTCTGAGAAGAAGAAGGGAGTAATAGAGCAGGGAAGAGAGCTGAGTTCTCAGACCTGTTAGGTAAAAACATCAAAACCCAAGATTTTCTCTCTCTAAGATAATTGTATATTTATAAGCTGTTTGAAGTTTTCTTAAGCATGCATGATATCTAGAGTATGAAAACTTGAATGAGGCATGAAAATTTGGTTTTAAAACAGCCTGAAACATCAAACCCAGGAAGGCAGCCATTGAAGGACCTTGCTTATAGCAGGTCTGAACCGATGGCAACCAAACCATGTTTGGTGTATTGAGACCTTAACTAGACCCTACAAGCACCTCAAAAACATGTGACCTGTGACCAAGAAACATTAGGCAAGACCTCAAAACATTGAGTTACAGGTTTCGGGTTCGAAACCCAACCTCTCAAACTGAGTATAAAACCCACTTTTGTGAATGAAAAATGAAACCCTATGGAAAATAAATCTCAACAAAACAAACCTCATGGGATTTGGCTAAAAAATGAGCATATACGACCAAAGTGTAGGTTTGATTATCAAACCTTTAACCGAGCTAATAAGACCTGTTTGGTTCCTCAAACGAATGCCAAAATAGTCCTTGATACCTTAGAGATGTTTTAGATTGAAAATAGTAGGGTTCCATCGAGCCAAACTTCACAAAATTGAAGAAAAAGAAAATCTGTAACTAGGGCAACAGTGCTTGGGTCGAATGGGGAAGACAAAAATGAGTCAACTCGTGACTCATTTGAAACTGGCAAGGGCGACTCGGACACGTGGTGGCATTTAAAACTGCCACCGCATTATTGGAACTACGTCGTTTAGGGGCTTAAGGGTTTTAAAACCCTGATTTACCTTGTTTGGTTACGCGTATATGGGCCCAATTAAATATCCTAAGAGCGACTGAGATGGTTATCCACGGATAAGGCCTTTGTCCATCGTTTGGATTGGGAAAATCAGGAAAACGTAAGGAACTGCAGTTCTTGAGGTCTGACCCCTAGACCTCCAAAACCCAAAGCCTTCCTTTCCACTCGGACACGCACGCGCGTGTGAGACATATGTAGCAAAATAAATATATATTATATATTTAAATGAAACTAGAAAATAAAAGGTGCAATTGCACCTGGTGGGACTCGAACAGGGAACCAATGGGATGAAACCAAGCGTGTGAACCATTTTGGACAGGACAATCCCGTGCCAAAATGGTGCGCCGAAATGTATATATATTATATATAATACAAATTAAATTAAATTAAATAATGATGAAATGGCCCGTTGACAAAATTTAACAAGTTATCAGTGTGTTCTTACTATCTCAGACCTCCTGAGTCCAATGGTGACATCCACGTCACGAGACGAGGTCCCAAAAAATTAAAGACCCGTAAAAATGCTAAAATGACCAAAATGCCCCTATTGCTACCAAACCCAAACGGAGTTCCGCGAAAGCCTAAATTAACTTTTTTCGATGTTTCAGACTCAATGGTAAAGTCTATTCGACCAAAAGAAGTGTCTAAAATAAAAAGACATAAAATTTGATGAATAGCATAAGTCGAGTGACTATAAATTAGAACGCTGCCCGAAGTACCAAACTAGATAAGAACGGTTCATAATTTAAAATAAAATACGAAAAGACATGACACGTACGAAAAGACATGACACGTGAACATGTGAAGTAAGTAAATTAAACTTAAAATTTATGGAGCTACCTAAAGAGTATAGTTCAAATGAAAGTTAATTTCTAACACGTGAAATTGTGTTATAGGTTAAGGCTCAAGTAATCAGTATGGATAAAACACAAGAAGCTTTTATGGAAGATTTATTATGGCAACATAAGGTGATTGCCAGGAAAATCCAGATCACTAAGACATGTGAAATTGTTTCAATTAGGCCGTTCATGTATAGAACCCCAACGAAGGCATAACTTGCTGAAGCGAAAATTAAGGAACAAGAAAACACTGAAACCTTAAATGAATGGCTTCGGAGGTAATATTTATTTATCATTAAAGTACATGAAGAAACTAGATATGTAGTACAATTATAATTAGGCTGATTTTTTTTAGTTAGGCCTATACAGTCTAAGGAAAAATTTAAACCACAAGTTGATTTGCATGTATATGAAGTTTATGAGATTCCCCTAAACAATTTTAGGTTGAGAAAAGGGAAAGGGAAAGGAAAAGCAGCACAGTAGAGCCGACTTAAAAGTATAAGGTGAGTAACCTTGCATTTGAAGTGAAGATTTAACTCCAGTGGATTTGAAGGAGTTTTAAATTCAAAATATCTGAAGCTTTGAATATCAAATTCAGTATTACATGATTCCTATTTTAAATTATTCTGTTCTCATAAACTCTATTGTGACATGCTCAGTGAATGGTTTCTACTACAGTTTTCCTTAAAAATATTTTAGCATGTCTAAGTAAAATGCCAATTTCTTTAAATGTGTTGAATTTGCTTAATCCAAATATTTGAAGTTCTATTAAAGAAGTTATATGTTATGTGTTTTCAAATGCAACTACAGGGAGGCCATGTTTTAATGCTTTTAAATAGCATCTATTTGTAAGTGTTTTATACCTCTTGTTGCCACTGATAATGAAAGATAACTTGTGCATAAGCAATACATGCAGCGTTGAGTTTCTTTGAAATTCAACTATGACACGTAAAATGCCAGGTAGCAGGATCTAATCCCCCAGGCATGAGATATCTCCATTGTAGTAAGACTGGAGTCCGGTTCGAAACGAATTCTACTAACGAAAGTGATAAGATGATACGTGTGAAAATGAAAGCAAGTTTTACTCTCATTTTCCTATGCATATCTACGTGTTTTAAAGTTCATATACTTTATTTGAAGAAGTACATGTTTAGCTTGAATACTCTAAATGTTTCAAGGCTATCTATTTTAAAAAATGCATAAATTCTGTGTTCAAGAATATGAGCAATTGGTGGTGAGTATTTTATAAACTCTCATGTGCTAAACCACTATCAATTGAAACCCCATGACGAATGCTGGAATTACTCACAAGCTTAGTTTAGCTTACCCGGATTCTTATCTGTCCCCCTTTCAGGTGATGGACGGTAGTCTTAATATTAATGATGACGATGATGAACCTAGCTGCTTTCTTTCGAAGGGATTGTTTAAGTAGTTTCTTTTGTGGAACGCTATGGACCTTTAGTAGTAACTTTTGTATTAGGAAGTAGTGAACTGTTATGTAATAAGCCCATGGGGTAGTTAAACATGTATTAATTATAAAGCCTTTAAGTTTTAATTATGCTCTGAATGTATAATCATGTGTACCATTATGAAGAGTGGCAGTACCGGGCGGTTGTGCTTAAGATTTAAAATGAAAAAAAAAAAATTTCACGCTTCTGCAAACACAGGCTGCACCGTCGTCCGATACTGTTGCTTATGTGAGCCTTGCCCTAAAGCCCTTGGGACGAAGGGTGGCGGTCACGATACGAGGTCCGCACAGGGTGGATTTCAGGTCAGTGACACGGCCACAAGCAAAAATTTAGATTTTTGAAAAATTTCATTTAAAATAATTTTAAGAACTTTGGTTAAAATAAAATGTCGAATTGAGGCGTTTCGGGACAGGTTGTAGTGTAACGGGACTCAAATTCATTAAGGGCAAAAGGGTCATTTTGCACCTTTGCCCCTCCACTATAAATACAGCCCCTTAGTGTATTTTTATCACATTTTGGTCTGAGATATAGAGCAGAAGTCGTGCATGGAGAAAAAGTTAGAAAAAGCCCTAGGTTCTCCAAGCTTCAAGCCACCAAAATACACTCCTAGGCCAAGATTTTTGCGAGGCTTCCTTCTAGGAAGTTGTTCCTCTCATCAATACCTATATTCTTACTGAATCGGTTTAGTTGTGCAATGAACACAGCTTCCTCGGTTTGAGAAAAACCATTCTAGGTATGATACTTTGCTAAGTTAGGAATAGATTTGAGTTTTCTTGCCTTTCTATGTGTTGATTGAATGATTTAGGTGTTTACTTAATGTTAGAAAATCACTTAGGATATAGTTTCTTTGAAAAGCCTAGAGTCATCGTTTATGTACTTGTGTGTTCTTTGGGAATTTGGAAAAGCGATAAACATGAACCATGACTATAAGTGAAATTCATTGTATTCTAGCTTAGGTTCATGTAGACAAAATCTTGTAGTTTGAAATTATAATTTATTTAAGGTATTGGTGCATTATGTATTTTGTAATCTTTGAGAATTTGTCAAAGTGATGAACATGTAACTTGTTTATACGTTTGATTCATTGCATTCTAGCTATTGTTCACGTAAAGAAACTTTTGTGGTTGAAGAGTTATGATTTATCCCATGAGTTGGTGGTTTGTGAATTTGTATTTTCTTTGAAAACTTGCTAAAGTAATGAACATGAAACCTGATCATATGTTAAATTCATTGAATTGTGACTTACATTCATGTAAACAAAGTGTTCTGAATTTGAAGTTATTTTTTATTTATGAATGAGGCATATTTTAAGTTATATAATATGTGGTTGATGAAATGTCCCATAGAATTTGTATTAAGAATAATCAAGGCATGTTGGCATGGTGTGAATCCTTTGAAAATATAGTGTGGGTTGAGCACTTGGTGCTATGCATTATGAGGGTGCAGATCATGTGGTGCAAAATCCAAAATTGGCCATTAGTACTCGCAAATCCAACGGGAGCGCGCTCGTAAAACGAGACATATAGTGGTACTTGCAAATCCAACGGGGAAGGACTGTGAAACGAGACATGGGTGTGGCATAGAGTTTGTATGTGTGCGTCATGCATATAGTCTTTGCATTGTATTAATGAATTAGAAGGCATGCAGACCATAAATGTACACTTGCACATGTCATGCCTTAAATTTATTCCTAGCATTAACATTATGTCATACCAGCAGTTGAGCTAACCCATTCATGCGATATCATATTACAGATGAGGCTCCCGGTGTTTGAGACTTGTTGAAGTCTTGAAGAATAGAAGAGACATGGACCATGGAGGATTTTTGGCCCCTAGGGCATATTTTGATATTGTATAAGGGCATAAGCTCTAAACCATATGAAATGATGTTGTAGAAGATTTGTGTAATATGAAAAGAATGGAAAGGACCTTATATGTTATAATGAATATGATGATGTGACCTTTAAAGTTCAAGCATATGTGTAGGTGTGATGAATTGTATATATTTAAATTCAGAGATTGTGGCCATCGAGTGAGGATGGAATGTGCAAACCCATAATTGTAAAATGTATCATGTATATTAGGTGGGAAAAAGACTTAGAAAACAAAAGAGGTAATGTCAAAATTTTGAGAAAATTAAAGAATTGGTTAAGTGTGTAAAACACCTTTTAATTACATGAGAAAAGTGCTCAAAATGGAGGGTTAGAAACCTTGGGGAAATGGGCTAAAAATGGAAGAAAAGTGGCTTGAAAACTTAGAAAAAAAATATTGAAAATGGAAAAATTTGCTCGCAGCCATGAACAGTAAAAATGCAGAAATCAAAAAATTAGCTCTCAGTCGCTACAGTAAAGCAGTGCACAAACCAGCCCAGGCCATAGCCAGCCAGCCACGCGCATGCCCTTACTTGCGCGTGCCCGTGCACTGCCTGCGTGTGCGCCCCTGAACTACCATGCACGCCTGCCCCTACTTTGCCCTACTGCTGCGTGTTGTGCTTGCTTGCTGCACAACCACTGTTTTGGCCATGTTTTGGCACTTCATGACCTACCCTTCAAGGCCATTTAGTTACATGCTTGACCCTACATTTTGGAGCCCATTTTTGGCCATTACATCAAGCCATGTTGGGTATTTGTTTTTGGACACTTTTTGGTCATATTTCAAGGCCATGTTTGGCCACTTACTTGGGCCATTTGAGGTAGGATTTTTGGTTTATTCTTGGCCTATGCATTAGGGTATTTGGGACCCATTTGAGCCATTATTCCAAGACATTTTTTTTTAGATGTTTTGGGTCTATTTTGGAAGTCACCTCTGAACATGACTTAAATTGTTTTAACTATTAATTGGGAGGAATGTTTGAGTAATATTAGGAGGCCATCTTGGTTAAGTTAAATGTCAAGCCTTCACTTATAATTTTAGGGAAACATGATGGAATGAATGTATAATCAATTAAATTCACCTTAATAGCCTTTCAATTATTTTTTTTGATTCATTTCACTCACTCCCCAGGTTTGTGGATAATTCGGGATGTGACATGTAACTTATCCTGTATGGATTATCAGAGTATACAGAGTAATCCTATACAAACTAAAATTAAGTTTGAGTATTTAAGTTTACAGAACTTCAAACATTCCCAAGACGTGGAGACATGGGAGAACTATAATAACTTTATACATAGTCTATTACACTATTAACAAAAGAGAGTCCATTGTACTAGCGAAAAAATAACCTGCAACTATACTTGTCTAATCAGTCTGTACGCCCGTAGGTCCTTCTATAACCTATTGTCCTAAAAAATACATAACATATCTTAAATGAGCTAAATTAGTTCAGTAAGTAAACTCCTTGCTCTCACATGAGTTAGGGTTAGTTCAAAAGAAGGATAAAGGATAATAGTAAGCTAAGATAGTATCTCAACAACATGTGAAGAATAAAATGTCACAGTAGCCAGTCACTAAGTAAATGAATAAGTCTCAAAGGCACATCCTATGGTAAGATAACAAATCAAATATAAGGAATGGCCTGAACAACAACTAGCTGCCACAATAACAAAATATCAATCCAAGTCCAAGGATAGGCAAATAAGCACATCATCAAACAAATAATACATCAGCAGATAAACCAAAAACATGATTAGATAATATGTCCATAGATAAACCACGGACCATCTCAAGGTGGCGTATCTGAGATCAAGAGTACATCAATAGATAAATCATGGACCATCTCAACGTGGCGTATCAGGAATCAAGAGTACATCATAAATGTAGGCTTACAAGTATATCAATGAGTTATGAGTGCATCATCAGAATATCAATAGACGATATAAGATACTAACAAAATAGATGCTAACATACATATTGGGCCCAACATACCCTCATCAGTTGTAAAGATCTGAAAAATCAGGGTAAATTTTTAGTTTTGCTGGTAGGACACTATTCATGCACTATTTGCCAGTAATGCATTATACATGCATCATTTAGACATAAGTCACTTTTAGAAGCATAATTTGAGTATGCCATAGAAGGAAAATATTCTTAGAATGTTAAAATAGACCTCCTGTGAGAATTTGAGATAGTTTGAAAAATAGACCCAAAAAGGACATCTCGGGTGGCCCGGGTGGGCCCGGCTGCAACTGCCAATAGGAAAAAATAATTTTTTTGGAAAAATATCATTTAAAATAATTTTAAGAACTTTGGTTAAAGTATTATGTCGAATTGAGGCGTTTCAGGACCGACTGTTGTGTAACTGGGGTCCCGCGACTTATTAAGGGCAAAAGGGTCTTTTCACCCCTTCCCCTTTACTATAAATATGACCCTTGGGATCTAAATTCTTTTGAAAATGCTGGAGAAGTTGCAGCAGGTCGTGCATGGAGAGAAAAGGTGAGAAAAACCTAGGTTTTCCAACTTTTCACTTTCCAAAACTCATGTCTAGCCTTAGAATTTCACAAGGCTTCCTTCTAGGAAGTTGTTCCCCATGTCAAGGGCTACATTCTTACTAATTGGTTTGGCTGCACAGCGAGCACAACTCCCTAGGGTTGAGAAAAACCATTTTAGGTATGATATCTTGCCAAGTAAAGAATAAGGTTAAGTTTAAGAGTGTTTTTTATATGTTGATTGTATGACTTACATGCTTACTCGTTGTTAGAAAACCACCTAGCATATAGTTACTTTGAAAACCTAGGGTTGGTACCTTGTATACTTATGTATTCATCGAGAATTTGGTGAAGTGATGGACGTGTAACTTGAATATATGTATATTTCATTACATTCTAACTCATGTTCATGTAGACAAAGTCTTGTAGTTTAAAAATTATGGTTGCTCAATGTATTGGTACTCTGTGTACTTGTGTAATCTTTGAGAATTTGTTTAAGTTGTGAACATGTAACATGATTATATGTGTAATTGATTGGGTTATATGCTAAGTTAATGTAGACAAAGTTTTGTGGTTTAAAAATTATGGTTTGCTTTATGTATGATGGATTATTTAAGGCATACCCCATGTGTTTGATATATGCCTTATTGAAATTGCATAGAAAAATCAAGGCATCTTGGCATACGTGAATCTTTGGAAACATGGCGTGTGTTGAGCACATTGGTGCTATGCATTATGAGGGTGTAGATCTTGTGGTGAAAAATCCAAAATTGGTCATGGTACTCACGATCCAACGGGGATGGATCGTGAAGCGAGACATACGATAGTACTCGCATGCTGACGAGGAAGGACCATGAAGCGAGACATGTGTTGGGCATAGAGTTGCATGTGTGTGTCATGCATATTGTCATTGCATTGCATTGATGAATTGGAAGGCATACGGCTTCTAAATGCACATATTGCACATACCACGCCTTAACTTTGTTCTTTATATTAGCACTATGTCATACAAACCGTCGTGCTTACCCTATATGGGATTACATATTACAGATGAGACTCCCAGCACATGAGACTTTATGAAGTCTTGAAGCTTGGAAGGGGAAGTGAACCTTGAAGAACATTTGGCCCTTGGGGCATATTTTTGGTTGTATGAGGGCATAAGTCCCTAAGACATATGTATTAACTTGTAAAACTTTGTATAGCATTAAAACAATGGGCAAGGCCCTAAATATGTAGTGAGCATGGAGCTCATGACACTTAAGCTTCAAGGATATGATGGATGTATGTTTTAAATTAAGTATGAATGGATGTGTTGTTTCAATTATGTATGAATGATTTAGTTAAGTAAGAGGATGTAGTTTGGTAGTTAGCCTAAGAATGGTGAATAATATTGTAAAATATTAAGTCGAAAATGCTTAGAAAACAAAGGAGACTTTGTTAAAATTTTGCGAATGAAAAAGAGATGTTGGGTGTGTAAAATGCCTCATATATTAATAGAAAGAGTGCCAAAAAGTGGGGGTTAAAAACCTTGAGGAAGTAGGTTAAAAATTGAAAAAATTAGCTTATAGCACTTTGGAAAAAAATTCAAAAAATGAAGAAATAGGTTACAGTAATTTCACTATAGCTATAGGAACAGTAGCCCAACAGCAGCCCAGCCGCCAGCCAGCTGCACGCCCGCCCGCCTGTGCCTACTCCCCCGCTGCGTGCCCCACACGCCTAGCCCTGTGCGCTCACCCCTTGCTCCCTTGACACCAGCCCTTAACCACCCTTTTGGGCCATGTTTGGCCATCTTTTTGGGCCATGTTTGGCCACCCTATTAGGCAATGTTTGGTCAATTCTTAGGCTGTGATATCCCGACCCGGGATACGACATGTTTACCGAGGCAAGTCGACTGAATAACATGACCTGAGCGGTTTTAAGCTCTCTGTTAGGATATTTCATGGAAATGAATAAATGGAAACTATAAATGATGAAATGTATAACAAGTGCCGGGCAACACCCGAGCACCTCGGGATATCGCATCGTAATGCATGCACGCACGCATTTCCATGCACGACCATATTTCACCTACACGTAGTACGCCAAAAATCAGTGTATGCATGCACTGTCATAAATGGATATACATGCACGTATATGGATATACTCTCACATATAAGATACGTATTATATATGTGTATAATACATATGGTATAATGTATGTTATGTATATATATGTATATGTATACATAATACATGTATAAATATAAAAGGAAATATTAAGAAAAGACAAGGGAAAAAGGAAAGAGGGCTGCTGACCAGTGCATATGTCACTGTGTGTATGTGTGTGTGTGCTGTACGGTTGAGAGAAAAGCACCAAGGCCACCGACCTTGGTGCAAGTGGATTGTGTGCATATATATATATATATATATATAGCAAGCATGGTACGTGGGTGATGGAGGATCAAAGGGCGATTCACGGTAGTTAAGAATGACTGCAGGGAAGAGAGAGAGAGGGAGAAAGAGAGAGATAAGCTAGAGAGAGAAAGAGGTCGTGCGGTGTATATATATATATATATGTGTGAGTCGTGTTGGCTAAGAAACAGAAAAGAGAGAACATCAAAGACACTGAAAAGGAGTAGAGGAAAAGGGAGAATTGGAAACGAGAGCAAGAGGAGTTCTAAAGGTCACTGCGAGCAGAAACCCAAAAAAATTGGTGAGTTTTATCAAGCTTTTAAATTTCTGATTTCAAGCATGAAGTTGAATTTTATTGATAGGGTCTTGAAGAGTATAGAATAAGGAACATTTAGCAAAAAGAACCATGTAAAATGGTTGAGAAATCGGGTAGAAAAACGGAGTTGCAGGTATAAGGATAATTCGGGTAGCTTGGACTTCTCTAATATTTTATGCGTAAAATGGTGTTCAAATAACCTAGATCTAAACCTTAGAAGTGCAGAAAACTAAATAAAAAAGAAAGAATGAAAAATGATGAAGAAATCATAGGGAAAATGAGAAAAACCAGCTCACCGGAAAACCAGCCGGAGCTATTAACCTCCATATTCGAGAAGAGTGGGAAGGTTTTGAGGGAAATGGAGGATAGGAATGAGGTCGTGGGGAAGAAATGAAGAGATTGGCGTTGAAAATGGGAGAGAAAACAGATCGGGACAGGTTGCCGTCACCGGAGATGGTGACGGAACCCTACTTTTTTCCTACCGGAGTGATGAAGGGGGTGACCGGATTGTCGTGGGGCTATTCGGGTTAAAAGGAAACGGATCCGGGTTGGATCCGGGTCGGGACCCGACCGGAAATAAATGGGTAAGGGATACTGTGTCATTTTGGGTTTTTAAATTAAATGGATTTGGGCTTGTTTGGTTACACGGATAGTAAATTGAAATTGGTTTTGAGGTTAACCGAAACTGGGATAGGATAGGAACCAGGATATTGGAATCCGGTTCTTGAATTAAACTGAACCGTTTGGTTCAGGGGAAGGGCAGACCGGTTTAGGGTTTCTGGTCCTGAACCAACTGGTTTAGACGGTAGCTTTTGGAAATTGTGAACCGGCCCCAAATGTTTTAAGAAATTCCACTAAGGCCCAAACAGGAAAAATTAATAAAATATTAATTTTACAAAAATGCCCCTATTTCAAATATGGGTCAAACGAAGCCCAAATGAGACAAATGAATAGTCAAAACTTATTATCTCGGACGTTCTGAGTCCAATGGTGGGGTCCATTTTACGAGATGGGACCCCGAAGGATAAAATAACGTAAAGTGCAAAATGACCATTTTGCCCTTTTTAGTACAAAAGTCCAAATAGAATTCCGCGAAAGCCTAAACCGACTTTCTTCGGCATTCCGGACTCAATGGTAAAGTCTAAATTAGTATTTGAAATACTTATGATAGAAAGGCATAAAATTTGATGAATAGTGTAACACCCCGACCCCGTGAAATTAATAATTAATTAATAATTATTAATTAATACCGACTTACAGAATGATTTAGGGAGTTAATCAAAATCCCGACGGTCGCCATAGACCGATTAAATAAAGAAAATGTCTGGAGGGAAGGGTACTTTACCCGAACCCAAATTACTGATTAATTCGGTGAAATAACGCCGTTTTAATACTAACGGAACCTGAATTAGCTAACCCGGGAAATCCCGAATGATTAATAAATGGCACGGAACCTCTGACACTGAAGATGACTGAAATAGGAACTGACCGGAAGAAACCGCGTCGAAAAAGGAGTTACGGAATGAAAGTTATGTAGCAAACATTGAAAATTGAATTACTGTGCAACCAAACGTGGCCTTAACCGAAAATATAGGAAAAATGGCCAAATGGGAGGCCAAGGGAATTGAACCCTTGACCTTTGAGTGAAAAGATACCTCATCCAAAAAAATACCAACTAGGCTAGGGGTATCCTTGTGTACAAATATACAAACATATATATATAACTATAAATCTGATTTGGTCACCCCCCCAAGTGGCCAATAACCAAACATGCAACACCTCACCCATGCATCACCCTATGCCCCTAGGCCATCATGCCTATGCACCCTAGGCCATCATCTCTCTACAAACACCTTATCACCAATCCACCAACCATATCACATGCAACCCAAATAATCTGCCATATACAAGATTATATGTGCATGTATGGAGGGGGGAAATCAGTGGTGGTGCTTGGGTAGGGAGAGAGAGAGAGAGAGAAGAGAGAGAGAGAGAGAGAAAGAGAGAGAGAGAGAGAGAGAGAGAGAGAAATGGTGAGTGTGCATGTCATCCTTTGGAGATGCACCAAGGAAGGGGGAGCTGAGGCACGACTGGATCTAAGCAAGCACCCCACCAAATCAGGACCGAGCCACGGATAGTAAGGGGGACTTACTGTTTCAGAGGTAACCTCAAAATTGCCAAACTGCTTAATTTTTTTTCTGTTGAGATTATTGGTACTGCTCTGATGATTTTAAATCATATGGACCATGTAGACTGTGTAAATCAGTTACTGTGAGATCCTAGGGTTATTCTGAATCAGTTAGGAGGTTCGGATAGGCCTAGAAACCCAAACCGTGACCAAACCGCCATGGATGACACCTCCAAAACTGGGCCTGATTCGACCTCCCTAAAACCAAGTTTTGATGGTTTAGAAACGATCTAGACACTGATAGGGTCTCAAATACACCAACCCGAGACCCTAAAACATTGATTTGGACCCTCAAAACCGAACCTGTAAGTCTCGGCCATGGAACCCAAAACCTAAAATGAACACTTAAACTGAAATTTGTAAATGGGGAATTGAAGCCCCTGTTCTAAGGGTCACAAAGAACCAAACCGTGTGCGATTTGGTTGAGGAACAGGGCCACACGGCCGAACTGAAATTCTGCGCAATAATCGGTTCTACTGAGCTTAATCTTTGGATTCGAGGCACCAAATCGATGCAAAGTTGTTGGAATCACTCCTAGGGACAAATTGGAACCAAAAACAGTAGGAAACCGTGCTTGGAATGGCACGAAATAGAGAAAAAACGGGGCTGGTATTAGGGCAACAGCGCCCTGCACGTTGGAGAAGATGGAGTTGACTCGCCAACTCGTTCGAGTTGGGCCGAGTCGACTCATACACGTGGCAACGCATGAGCGTGCCACTGCTTAATTGAAACTACACCGTTTTGGGTTTGAAAGGTTTTAAAAGAAAAAATTAAATTCGGCCTGTTTGGGTGCGGTGATAATAAATTAAAATCAGATTTGGAGATAACCAAAACGTGGATAAGGGGCCAATTGGGAATGAGACTGGTTATTATATTCCGGTTTTCTGAAGGGTTAGTGAACCGGTTGGTTCACAGTGTATTGGACCGGTTCAACCAACTGAACCCTAGAACCCTATGGTTTGAACCCCAATTTTATGTAATTGCATTCTGACCTTGAAACTTTCTGAAAATGACGGATTTGTCCCCAACTGTTTTAAAGAATTATATAGTGGCCCAAATTTCTGAGAAACTGTTCAATTAAGCCCCTGACAATTAATTAAATAATAAAATAATTATTTTATTATTTTATTAATTAGGTAAAAATTACGATTTTACCCCTGGACATTTAATATGTCGAACGGAGTCCAAATAAATTAAATAAATAGTGTATTTTCACTATTTCAAACATTCCGGACTCAATGGTACAGTCCAATTTTGGAAATACAGTACCGAAAAATACAGACCTGTAAGTCATAAATTACTGTACTGCCCCTGAAGGTACCCAGGCCCAAATAAAAATAAAAGACAGTCTATTTTGACTATGTCGGGCGTTCTGGACTCAATGGTGAGGTCCGTTTAATGAACCGAAGTCCCGAAAAATACAGACACAAAAGTGTAAATGACCATACTACCCCTAATAATTCTTAGGGTCAATTAAACATAACAGATAGTCCAACTCAACTATGTCGGACGCTCTGGACCCAATGGTGGGGTCTATTTTATGAACTGAGGTGCCGAAAAATATGATGTATAAAATTACCAAACTGCCCCTGATGCTATACAAAACCTAAATGAAGTCCGATTGGGACGAAACTGATATCGATGAAAGCCCGGATACTGGAGAGACTGTATACTTGATTAAATGACGAATCAGAGTTAAAATCTTATAAAACGTAAAATGACCAAAATACCCTTGAGCACTGTAAGCACAAAGTAGGGGTCGAATAAAGGTCAAACTGATCTGATAAATTATCATAGGGATAATTATGAACACTGAAGGGATAAATAAGACTCCGAGACAGTCAACGCGTAAAACGAGAAATGACCGATGTGTCCCGACGATCTAAAACAGATACCAAATGAAGTCCAAGGGACTTACAAATTTATACATGAGAAATATGGGACGTTTTGAGGACCTCGATAGGGTCCGGGACAACAATGGTGAAATTACCATTTTGCCCCTACGGTTAAAATAAGAACCTGACTGATACTGATTGGAGTCCAAAGGACCTAGAACTTTATATTTAAGATATAAAGACTATTCTGAAGACCACGACAGGGTCTGGGGCGAGAATGAAAAAATTACCATTTTGCCCCTAAGGCTAAATAAGAACCTAACTAATACCGATTTAAGCCTAAAAGACTTAGAACTTAATACATAAGATATGTAGACTATTCTGAGGACCATGACAAAGTCCGGGGCAAGAATGGAAAAATTACCATTTTGCCCCTAAGGCTGAAGAAGTAACTGACTGATAACGATTGAAGTCCAAATGACTTAAATCATAATCCTGATGACTGCTAAGTCTAATTAAAGAATGAAATAGCCTCGGGTGAGACCCAGTGAAAGGGCGATAGGCTACTAGGCTATCTTAGGTGATCCGATAGATACCTAAGATGACAAATGAGACCTGAATGGATGAGTTCTGATCTGTATATGATTGATGATTATTGTTCAGGATATACATGGAGATGCCTGACGTATCTGGAGGTTATCGGATTTGTTTGTGCAAGGAGATAACCGTAACCGTTTGTGAGTAACCTGGAACTTCTGACTTGGTGTATAAGTACACCGTCTAGTTACTGTATTTTGATTTACTGTACTATTTTGTATACTGTACTGTCTGAATGCATACTTTTTTATACTGCATTACACGTAACATGATTTTGTACTGTCCTGCTCTCCTGTTCAGTTCGGGTCTGTCTTGTTCTGTTGTATGGTATGTCCTGGTTTTATTCTGTACTGTTGCGCCTTGCGAGTAAACCTGACTCCTGAATTGGTGTATAAGTTCTGTCTAGATACTGTATTTTGCAGCACTGTACTGTTTTGAACGTTATACTATTTTTTTTTTTTAAAAAAAGAGAGCATATATTTAAAGTAGCATATGCCTTGTCCTGATTGATATTGTACCAGTTTGTTCCGTCCTGTTCAATTCCGATATGTCTTATTCTGATAGATGTATTGTCCCGTTTTGTTCCGACATGTTCAGTTTCGATATGTCTTGATCTGATTGATGTATTGTTTCGTTTTGTTCCGTCATGTTCAGTTCCGATATGACTTGTCCTGATTGATATTGTTTCGTTTTGTTCCGTCATGTTCAGTTCCGATATGACTTGCCCTGATGGATATTGTTTCATTTTGTTCCCTCATGTTCAGTTCCGATATGACTTGTCCTGATTGATATTGTTTCGTTTGTTTCGTCATGTTCAGTTCTGATATGACTTGTCCTGATGGATATTGTTTCGTTTTGTTTCGTCATGTTCAGTTCCGATATGACTTGTCCTGATTGATATTGTTTCGTTTGTTCCGTCATGTTCAGTTCCGATATGACTTGTCCTGATTGATATTGTTTCGTTTTGTTCCGTCATGTTCAGTTCCGATATGACTTGTCCTGATTGATATTGTTTCGTTTTGTTCCGTCATGTTCAGTTCCGATATGACTTGTCCTGATTGATATTGTTTCGTTTGTTCCGTCATGTTCAGTTCCGATATGACTTGTCCTGATGGATATTGTTTCGTTTTGTTCCGTCATGTTCAGTTCCGATATGACTTGTCCTGATTGATATTGTTTCGTTTGTTCCGTCATGTTCAGTTCCGATATGACTTGTCCTGATTGATATTGTTTCGTTTTGTTCCGTCATGTTCAGTTCCGATATGACTTGTCCTGATTGATATTGTTTCATTTTGTTCCGTCATGTTCAGTTCCGATATGACTTGTCCTGATTGATATTGTTTCGTTTTGTTCCGTCATGTTCAGTTCTGATATGACTTGACCTGATTGATATTGTACCATTTTGATCCGCCATGTTCAGTTCCGATATGTCTTGTTCTGATTGATGTATTGCTCTGTTTTGTCCCGTTATGATCCGTCCTGTTATGCCTCTGTCCTTGATTATGCCTGTGACTTGAACTGGTGTTTTGTTCCGTCTGATCCCGTTATGTACCGTCCGTCAATAATCTGTCTGTCTTGATTGATATATGGTCCAGTTCCGTTATGATCTGTCAGAATTCTTGACTTGGTTTATAAGTTACTGCATAGATACTGTATTTTGATGCACTGTACAGTTTTAAAAGTTAAATTGTCTGAATGCATGTTTTTAAATGCAAACTTTTATACTGTATTGTACGCGGCATGATTTTGTCCCGTCTTACTATTATTTTGTTCGGTCTGTCTTGTTCCGTTTTATGGTCTATCTGATTTTGTTCTGCTATGATGTGTCTGACTCTGGGTACCATTCTGATTATGAGCGGTCTGGCATAAGTAGGCTTGATTATGCGCCTAACTGATATATTATTGTTATGCCCTGTTATGTTCCGCCCAGTACTGATCTGTTCTGATATTTGAATTAATTGCCTATACTCTCATTGATATTGGCATCATGCACTGTTCCGTCTGTTCTGATTTGTTGTTCCGTTTAGTTCAGTCCTGTTTTATTCTACTGAAACTGCATTTAAAGTAGATTTATGAAACTGCTATTTCAGAAACAACTGAACTGCCCTTGTGCTTTGTAAACAAGAAATGGTTTTGAAACCCTTGACAGGGAACCTGTGTTACTCATTGGGCTTTTCGAAGTTCACCCCATTCCCTAACATTTTTCAGGAATAATATCTGTTGGATCTGATGGCACTGATCTGTGGAGACTGGATTACTGAGGATTGGATCTGTTTAATCAGGTGAGTGACGTAATACGACTGACTTGACTGATATGTACTAGAGATAGACATGGCTCATGGATTTAAACGGTACTCTAGAGATTATAGTTCTGTTCTGTTGTTATATGTCGGATTATAGATATGCTCTGAGGTTAGAATTGTTAGCTGTTGGATTTTAGACTGGCTCTGTGGTACATAACCTTACAGTGAATACATGAGTTGCATTCCCTTGACAAAAAAAAAAAAAGGTTTTAAATTCCGCTACATCTGACCCTACATTCGGAGTGCAATTCACTGAAAAGTTTAGAAATTGCCTTCGGTTGGTCGCGTGGCAGGCTGACTGGCATCACGTCCTCGACATCCGCGTAGGGTGGGGTTCGGGGTGGTGACAAATAGCATTTATTCTGAAACGTAATTACTGATATATAGGGAACTCGAAAGGCAAGGGTACACTCACGGATTTCCTGATCTAGAATCACGATAGAGGTCAGTAAATTCCCTTTCTCTTCCATATGGTGTTTCCAAGCCAAGTTTATTCTCTTTACTGCCAAGCTTGTACTCTTGAAAGTACCTCACGTTATTGCTATCCACAATGTGATATTGTTCTATCTTGTGGACATTGATTGACTGCTATGTCGTTGTTATCATGTTGAACCATGCCTTGAAAGGCTTACTGCTATGTCTTTATTGCAAACCATGCCTGGAAAGGCCTACTGCTATGCCTTTATTGAATATATGACATTCCATTTTTATGCTTCTATGGAATTATGAATAATCATGATATGTTATGAATACGGGATTTGTGCTCAGTCACAACATCCATCCGATGCTTTCTGTCTTGACTGGAAAGCTAAGGGTCAAGTACATAAATGGACAGGTGGCAGGAATGAATTCCTCGAAGGCTTCCCACCGGCAATTGACTGGCATAAACATTGTCATTTTCATTGCATTTCCATTGGCATTTCATTTACATTTACATTAGCATTTTACCTGAGAACAGAGTAAATGCATCTTTTAAGAATTGATACGATTACGTTATTGAATAACACTATTCCTTATGACTTATCTTAACTGAAAAGACACTCTTCATTGAATTGATTATGATCGGTTTATTGTGGCAGTACATCCTTGTTATGTTATCTTTGAAAGATTCAAGTTGATGTTATTTCATTTACTCCTGATTGTACATTGTAACTTATTACTCATTGGCCTTCATGGCAATTGTTCTCATTGGCTATTACAGTATCTCCTTCCTTATGATTGGCTATCATAATCTTATTCATGGATTTGTATCTTATCGATACCAGTGTCGGAGATCTATTTTTACTTGCTGAGCTCTCGTAGCTCATTCCACCCCATTTACCCCCATTTCAAGTGATGACGCTGCAAGACCCCAGTAGGAGTCTGAGAGCATAGGAGGACATTTTTGAGGAACTTGTATCAGTCTATGTCTTAGTTCTCCCATGTATTCACCACCCTCGGGTGCTGGTTACGTTTGGTTCTTATTTTGTTTATGTAGAACCATATTATGTATTGTAAAGACTTCCGCTAACATTGTGTATTAAAAGACTTCCGCTGATGTACTAATACTGATAAGACTTCCGCTGTTATTGTTTGAGGATTTTAGTACTTTGCATATTAGTACTATGATACAGGAATGGAAAAAGCAGGGACGGCCTTCGGGTCGGCCCCGCGACACGAGATCCGCAAAGGGTGGGTTTTGGGTCGTGACATAGGCCATGTTTGGCCACCCTATTAGGCAACGTTTGGCCAATTCTTAGGCCATGTTTGGCCACTCTTATGGGCCATGTTTGTCCCCTTCCTTAGACCACCTGAGGTAGGAGTTTTGACCAATTCTTGGTCTATGCCTTAGGGCATTTGGGGTCCATTTGAGCCACTATTTCAAACCACATTAAAGACATTTTTGGGGCCATCTTAGAGACCATGTGTAACATCCCGACTTTGCTTAATTAATAATTAGTTGCTAATTATTAATTAGAACCGACATAAATAATAATTAAGACAGTTAATCAAGAACCTCTCGACGGTCGCGAGAGACCAATAAAATAATTAAACACGTCAAGAGAGGAGGGTGTAATACCCAAACCTAATTACCAATTAATGTGGTGAAATGATGTCATTTTTACACTGTGAAAACTTGAATTAGCGAACTATGACAGTCACAAATGAATAATAACTGACACAAGGCCTTTGACACTGAAGCTAACTGAAATACGAAACCTTCAGAAGAAACCGTTTCGTAAAAAGAGCAATAGAAAAGAAATTACGACGAAAATAGCTAAAACAGTATTATGCGCCAGCCAAACAGGGCATAAGCCCAAATGGGGGAAAATGCTCAAAAGTAAGGCCAAAGGGATTTGAACCCTTGACCAAGTGGGGCAAGATTTTAGGCACCCAAAAATAAACCAAGTGGTTACCAACAACTATATGCCTAAATACACAACAGAATTGTACATAAGCTTAAGTCAACCAAGGCCACCTCCCAAATGGGTCAATAAGATTTCATGTAGCTAATAAAAAATAAAAAATATGTATATATGTATATATGTATATATATATATGTATGTATATATGTATATATATGTACTGAATTTCTGAATATCATAAATGAGGTGGCAGCCCCTCATTGGACCACCACCCCTATCAATTGGATTTCATGAGCAACCATTATCCTTTATAAAATTAAATACAGTATCTATATGATCGTAAGCTGCACATGTTGAACTCATAAGTTCAGAAATCAAAATTTGGAGATTGATGTGAAGTAAGGTCTGCTAGAGAGAAAGAGTAGAGAGAGAAACATTGTGTGAGAAATTGTGTGTTTGCATGCATGTGTTTGTGAGCTTCACTTAAGTGCGACCGCCACCCTACGGATCTCGTATTGCGACCGCCGTCCTTCAGCCCGGGGGCCGACAGGCAAGGCTTCACGTGAGCAACGGCGCTAGACGGCTGTGTGATAGGGCCAAAACTAGCAAAGTGCGGAAGCGTGAAAAACTTTTTCTTTTCACACGTCCATTCGGTACCGTCGCTTCTTCTTCTTCTTCCGAGCGGTAAACAAATAACATACATTCAAAGCATACTAGAAATTTAAAAGTTTTACATAATACATATGTGTTTGCCCCTTAGGGCTTAAATACATTATCGTCCAAAAGTTACTACAACAAAATTGACCAACTACGGGTCCTAATATTCCAAAAGTCCTTGACAAAATGGAGCTGCCAATCTCCCATCCCCAAATTGGGCAAGGCTCCCATTCATCGTCATCAGCTGAAAAATGTTAGGGAATAAGGTGAGCTTCGAAAAACCCAACGAGTAATTCCAGTACTTTGTCATGGGTTTCAACTGGCAGCGAGTTAGTTCAAGAGAGACTTCATATAAACATACACTACCAATTGTACATATATTTCAAATACAGAAAATAGAATTCTTCAGATAGCGTGAAGCATACAAGGCATTCAAGCTAGACACGTACTTCAATGATCGTAGAATATAAGAATTCATCAAATCACGTGGCATTATGCATTTTTAATGCATTCAATAAAGCATTTAATATGCAACAGAATTTATAAACATGTGCAGAGTGGCCATCTGAAGACCAAGGAAATAATTTGAAATCCTTTCCATGAAAATAGAAGGATGTAAATTTCTTCTTCTTCAAAACTTCAAAGGGTTATATAAAAACCCGTTTCAGATAATGGGGTTTTAAAACCTGCTACCATTTTTGAAAACATTTTCATCTTTTCACTTTTTTAAATCAAGGATCCGTTTCGAACCAGACCCTAATTTTACTTCTGAGAGATCTCATGCTTGGGGGGATCAGATTCTGCTACCGGGCATTCTTTATGTCAATTGAGTTCCGAAGGAACCCAATATCAATTGCGGTGCTTATGCACCATTATCTTGTAAAACCTTTTTAATTCTTCAATGATGCTTTTCAAGGAGCATTAAAAACATGACTTCTTCAAATATGTGCTTTTCACGAGCATTGAAAACATGTCTTTTCAAGAAAAGTTTTTTATGAGCATCTAAGAACATGGCTTCTTCAAGAAATGCTTTTGATAAGCATTTAAAAACATGACTTTAATAAAGGAAAGAGTTTTCAGAACATGGATAATTTAACAGAGTTTTTAAATACTTGGAGGGCAATACTTGAAACATTTAACACATGAGCTTCAGGGATTTAAATCACGATGTACAGGAATTTATTAAAGCATAGACAGAATGAAAGCATTTGATTCAAGAGGCATTTAATAAAGTTGGCATTCACATGGACATGCAAAAAATAAACGTATCATTTGTCAGAATATCATAAATGAATTTGCATGCCATGGTAGATTGATAATTAATACAACTGTACATTTGAAATATAGAGCATATAAATACGAGAATTTAGAATTTAAAATACGACAGATATTTTCGTAAAAACACTTCAGAATACTTGAACTTAAACTTCTTCAGAATCCATGGAGATTAAAACCTCCGCTTCAAAGTACAGGATTACACACCTTGCTCCCCCAGGTTTGTACTACTGGTGGGCCTTTCCCTTTCCTTTGTAGCTCCTAAGAAAATTATAAAGACTCATCAACTTCAAATTTAATTTAAATTATTACCTATTGATGCTTTTTTTTTAATTTTTGGTCTGTCGTATCCTACTCTCTTTGAGTCGGTCCCATCGGTCTATTGTGGTAACTTAATGAGTTTTATTTTTCACGTGACTTATCTTTCGGTACTTATTTTGGAATTATGGACCTCACCGTTGGGTTCGGAACGTCGAAGAAAGTCAATTTAGACCCCCTCGGCTTTTATTTGGCTTTGGGCACATCAGGGGAAATTTGGTAATTTATACTTTTCGTGTCTTAATTTTTCGGAGTCCTATCTTGTGAAACGGACCCTGTCATTGGGTCCAGAATGTCCAAAATAGTCAAAATGCACTATCTACTTATTTATTTTGGACATCGGAATATGTTATTATTATTAAATTAATTTAATATTATTATTATATATATATTATGTAATATCCCGACTCAAAAATATCGGGTCATATGGCACGCATTACGAGGTCATGAAAAATAATGCATAAATTCTAAATTATAAGAAAATAATTAATTAATGCAATAAAGATTAATTAATCAAATGTAAGGAGATAAAATTGTTTAAAGTGTATTGTAGGTACGTACATATGGTCAAGTGTGTATATACATATACACCTACATGTATGTATACAAGTATAGTAGATATATATATATATATATATATATAAATCTATGTATAAATATACATAAAGTAAAGAAAACCAAAAATATCTTTGTGTGTGTAAGTGTACAAGCAGTATGTGTGTGTGTGTCTCCATGTGTGTGTGTATGTGTGCTTATATAATATATATATATATATATATATATATAACTTACAAAATATCAACAAGAAGTAAATGAAAAGCTGAATCTACAAAAGTAGATTTAAAAATTGTGTAAGAGAAATTGATGAGATGTGAGGGCTAGTGTAGGGCTACGAATGGAGAAGAGAGAGAGAGAACAGTAGAGAGAGAGGTCGGTTGCTCTCTTTAAAAGCAAAGCATGCAAAGCATGTGTAACACCCCGACCTTGCGTAATTAATAATTAGTTGTTAATTATTAATTAGCACTGACTTAATGAATGATTAAGGGAATTAATCATAATCCCGACGGTCATGATAGACCGATTAAAATAATTAAATATGTCTGGAGAGAATGGTATAATACCCAAACCCGATTACTGATTAATTCGGTGAAATAACGCCGTTTTAACATCAACGAAATCCGAATTAGCTAACCCGAGAAATCCCGGATGATTAATAAATGACACGGAACCCCTGACACTGAAGATAACTGAAATAGAAACTGACCGGAAGAAACCGCATCGAAAAAGGAGCTACGGAATGAAAGTTATGTAGCAAACATTGAAAATTGAATTACTATGCAACCAAACGTGGCCTTAACCCGAAATATGGAAAAAGACCAAAAAATGTGGCCAAGAGGATTTGATCCCTTGACCAAACTGGGCAGAATTCAGTTTACCAAAAAAATACCAACTAGGCTAGTAGCATCTTTGTGAATATATATATGCAAAGATATATATTTAAATACCATTCAGATTTGGCCATTCTCCAAAGTGGCCAATACACAAGCATGCAACACCTCAGCATGCATCACCCTATGCCCCCCCTAGATCATCAGGCCTATGTACCCATGATTACATCTCCTCCCAACCAAATTGCATGCAAATCCATCATGCACTTGGGGAGATGAAACACCAAAGACAAATCTGATTTTTGATAATCTCCATATATGCATGGAGGGAAATCAGAACTGTAGAGGCCTTGTATACTGACTCTTAAAGAGAGAGACTCTTAGAAAGAGAGTGAGATATACACAAAGTGAGTGTGTTGTGTGTAACCATTGAAGGAGCTTAGAAGGAAGCTAAGGATTGAGAACTGAAGGGCTGGACTGGACCTGCTCCATTGGGAGGCTTCTGCTTGAATACGAACCCTAGGAGAGACCACTGTTCGAAGGTAAGCAAGCCAAAATTTTAAATTTTCTCTTTGGATTTTTTTTTGGCTACTGTTTTATTTCCTTTGGGACTGTAAATGCATGTATAATGGTTAGACATTGAAACCTAGAGTATTTGTGCATACTTGGACCCATAAAACTGCCCCAAAAACCCAAACCCGTAGCAAACCGCCATTGATGGACCTCGGGTTACAGGTCTGAATCGACCTCAACCAAACGACTTTTCGTTTATCAATACATGAAATGGACCATCCTAGGACCCCGAAAAACACTATACACGACCTAGAGACCTAGGTCTAAGCCCTCAAAACCGAGGTTATTCTTCTCGACCCAAAAACCAAACCTCTAAACTAGACCCCAAAACTGAGATTTAAGGATGGGGGATTGAAGCCCTTGCTGTAGGGATTTCAGAGAACCAAACCTCGTGCGATTTGGTTGAGAAACGGGGCCACACGACCGAACTGAATCTCCTCACAATAATCGGCTGAACAGAGCTCCATACACGGATTTGAAGCTCTAAATTAATACAAAAAGGTCTGAATGACTCCCAGTAATGTTTTGGGATCAAAACATATCGAAAACAGCCCTTGAAAACCCACGAAATTGAAGAAATAACAACCTGTAACTAGGGCAACAGATGGGGAAAACAGAGTCAACTCGCGAGTCATACCGAGTTGGCCGAGTCGACTCGGACACGCGTCGGCCTGTGAGGCTGCCACCGAAATAATGAAACTGCGTCGTTTCTGTTTTAAATTAAAATCGAATTTGTCTTGTTTGGTTACGGGTTTTACAAATTGAAAATCAGGACTGGGCCAATCCAAACCGAGAATAAGGAAGCAAATCAGGATAACTGGGATATGTTATCCCGGTTTTCCTGAAAGATAGTGAACCGGTTGGTTTTCTGAATTTTGGACCGGTTCAATTTCTGAACCCCTGAACCCTCTGGTCTGAACCCTAATCTTCTGAATTTATATTTAACCCCCCAAATGTTTCTAAAAATTACGGATTTACCCCTGATAGTTCTGAATATTGCACAGTGGCCCTGATTTCTGAAATTTTGTGCAATCAAGCCCCTAAAAAATTAATTATTTAATTATTTTATTAAATAGGTAAAATTTTGATTTTACCCCTAGACATTAATCATGTCAAACGGAGTCCAAATAAAGCAAATAAATAGTGTATTTTCACTATTTCAAGTATTCTGGACTCAATGGTACAGTCCAAATTGGGAAATTATGTACCGAAAAATACAGACACGTAGGTGTAAATTACTGTACTGCCCCTGATGGTACCCAGGCCAACTAAAAATAAAAGACAGCCTATTTTGACTATGTCCGGCATTCCGGACTCAACGGTGAGGTCCGTTTAATGAACTGAAGTCCCAAAAAATACACACACATAAATTGTAAAATGATTGAACTGTCCCTAGTGATACCCAGGGCAGATTAAACATAAAAAATAGTCCAAGTTAACTATGTCGAACACTCTGGACCCAATGGTAAGGTCCATTTTATGAACTGAGGTGCCAAAAAAATGTATGACGCAAGAAATTACCAAAATACCCCTTATACTGTACGAAGCCCAAATGAAGTCCGATTGGGACGAAATTGATACCGATAGAAGCCCAGATACCTGTGAAACTGTATACTTGATTAAATGATGAATCAAAGTCAGAA
Source organism: Nyssa sinensis (assembly GCA_008638375.1). Lineage (NCBI taxonomy): Eukaryota > Viridiplantae > Streptophyta > Magnoliopsida > Cornales > Nyssaceae > Nyssa > Nyssa sinensis. Next base: position 1,280,369 of record CM018033.1, read on the forward strand.
TCTTACGAAATGTAAAATGACCAAAATACCCCTGAGCACATGTAAGTGCAAAGTAGAGGTCAAATAAAGGTCAAACTGATCTGACAAATTATCATAGGGATAATTATGAACACTGAAGGGCTAAATAAGACTCTGAGAGAGTCAATGCGTAAAACGAGAAATGACCGATGTGTCCCGATGATCAAAAGCAGATACCAAACGAAGTCCAAAGGACTTAAGAATTTACATCTAAGATATGTGGACTATTCTGAGGACCACGATAGGGTCCGGGACAAGGATGGACAAATTACCATTTTGCCCCTAAGGCTAAGTAAGCCCTTAACTGATAGCGATTCAAGTCTAAAAGACTTAGAACTTCATGTATACGATATATGGGATATTCTGAGAACCACGACTGGGTCCGGGGCAAGAATGACAAAATTACCATTTTGTCCCTATGGTTAAAATAAGAACCTAACTGATACCGATTGGAGTCTAAAAGACGTAGAACTTTATATTTAAGATATAAAGACTATTCTGAGGGCCTTGACAAGGCCCAGGGAAAGAGTGATAAAATGACCGTTTTGCCCCTAAGGTTGAAAAAGTAACTGACTGATAACGATTGAAGTCTAAATGACTTGGGTTATAATCCTGATGACTGCTAAGCCTAATTTAAGAATAAAATAGCACCGGATGAAACCCGATGAGAGGGCGATAGGCTACTAGGCTATCTTAGGTAAACCGATAGACACCTAAGATGACGAATAAGACCTGAATGGATAAATTCTGATCTGTCTGTGATTGATGATGATTATTCAGGACATACATGGAGATGCCTGACGTACTTGGAGGTTATCGGATTGTTTGTGCAAGGAGATAACTGTAACAGTTTGTGAGTAACTTGAAACTTCTGGCTTGGTGTATAAGTACACCGTCTAGTTACTGTATTTTGATTCACTGTACTGTTTTATCTGCCATACTGTTTAAATGCATGTTTTTAAATGCATACTCTTTTATAATGTATTACACGTGACATGATCTTGTACTATCCTGCTCTCCTGTTCAGTTCGGGTCTGTCCTGTTCCGTTGTATGGTCTGTCCTGGTTTTGTTCTGTACTGTTGCGTCTTGTGAGTAACCCTGACTCTTGAATTGGTGTATAAGTACACTGTCTAGTTACTGTATTTTAAATACTATACTGTACTGTTTTATCTGATACATTGATTTCATGCCCTTACTCAAATGCATGATTTTTACTCTGTCTGATTCCTCTGTTCTGTACTACAATAAATCTATCACTGTTTTTATTGAAATAACAACTGACTCTTGGTACCACCTCAGTCTTGAGCACTATATGAGCATACCGTACTATTTAATCTGTGCATACTATACTGTTTATCCTGTTATACTGTTCTGCTCTGCTCATTACTGACCTGTTCTGTTACTCTGACGTTTTAACTGTACTCCTGTTTTTAATACTGTTTCAAATAAACGTGTTTAACCATCTGTTATGTTTGATCAGTTCTGCCCTGACCTGTTCTGTTTGATCTATCTGATCTGTTCAGTCCTGATCCGACTTGATTTGTTATGTTTGATCTGTTCCATTCTGACTTATTTGCTCTGTTTTGATCTGTTCCGCTCTGTTCTGTCCTGTCCTGTTCTGCTCAATACTGATCTATCATGTTCTTTGATGATGTACCTGTATCTCTGACTGATATACTGTTTCCGCTCAGTTCTGTCTTGCTCCGTTTCGCTGATAATATACCTGTATCTCTAGTTGACATATTGTTTCCGCTCTGTTCTGTTATGTTTTGTTCGGCTCTGATTGTTATGTTCTGTCTGTTCTGATCTGTTGTTTTATTTTGTTCAATCCTGCTTTATTCTACTGAAACTGCATTTAAAGTAGATTTATAAAACTGCTATTTCAGAAACAACTGAACTACCCCTGTGCTTTGTAAACAACAATGGTTTGAAACCCATGACAGGGAACCTGTGTTACTCATTGGGCTTTTCGAAGCTCACCCCATTCCCTAACATTTTTTAGGAATGATAACTATTGGATCTGATGGCACTGATCTGTGGAGACTGGATTACTGAGGATTGATCTGTTTAATCAAGTGAGTGATGTAATACGACTGACTTGACTGATATGTACTAGATATAGACATGGCTCATGGATTTAAACGGTACTCTAGAGGTTATAGTTCTACTCTGTTGTTATATGCTATGAGGTTAGAATTGTTAGCTGTTGGATTTTAGACTTGTTCTGTGTGATACATATCCTACAGTGGATACATGAGTTGCATTCCCTTGACAAAAAGTTTTTAAATTCTGCTGCATCTGACCCTACATTCGGAGTGCAATTCACTGAAAAGTTCAAAAATTGCCTTTGGTTGGTCGCGTGGCGGCTGACTGGCATCACGTCCTCGACATCCGCGTAGGGTGGGGTTCGGGATGTGACAGCATGCTTGCTTCATACGAAAGAAATCAAAGAAGGAGGAACTAATGAGCTAAGGAAGGGATACAGAGGTAGAAGAAAGGGGAAAACCAACTCAAAAAGGTAAACCCATGAAAACGTTTCACTTTCTCTCTCTAAAAATTTCCCTATGTATAAACTAATTTAAGCTTTAATTTTATATATGTGACATTTAGAACACGTTTAGACTCATTCAGACATGAAATTAGAGCTTAAGAAACAATGAAAAAGTGCAAACTCATGAAAACCACCATGGAAGACCTTGCTTAAAGCAGGTCTGATTTCATCATCACCAAACCATTTTTGGTGTATAAAGACTTCAAACAGAGACCAAGAGGGTTCTAAAAACCCTACTACGCGTTCATAGAACCCAAGAAATGACATCCAAAAAGTAACTTGCAGGCTACGGGTTTGAAACCCAATCCTCTAAACTCAGTTTTAAACCCACCTTTATGAACGAAATATGAAACCCCATGAAGAGGGGATCAAAACAAGCCTAACCTTATTGAAAATGATCAAGAAATGAGCATGAACTATGGGTATTACAGGTCTGGTTATCGCGACCTAAACCGAGCCTTTGAGATAAACTCGAAGCTCTAAAGCGATGTAAAAACATACCTTAGAGTCCTAGGAGACATTTGGAAAAGAAAACAGAAGAAATAGGATCGAGATATGCCAAATGTCGACTGTAAAAATTAGGGTTTATGATGAACAGTGTCGACCTTCGTGGGGAAGACGACACTGTTCGGGTCGGTTACGGGTCTGGGTTATAACCGGACCCAACAGGTTACGGGTTTTAGCAAAACGACAATGTTTTGTTTTAAAATTTTAAACGCTAGGGCTGACGTCATCATGACGTCAGCGTCACGTATAAAACTGGCTAAACTGGTTGGCTTACGAATGGACCAGACCGGTTCACTTGGATTTAAACCGAACCCACTGGTTTTCTGATTTATTTAAAATAAAATAAACCAAACCTTTTGTTATTTACGGTTTGACCCCAAAATTTCTAAGAAATTCCACTGTGGCCCAACTGATGGAAAAATTATGCAATTACACCACTGGAAAATAATTAAATAATTAATTTAATTATTTAATAAATAAAGTAAAATTACTATTTTGCCCCTAGGTCATATATGAAGCAAATGAAGTCCAAATTAAACATATGAATAGTGTATCCTTACTATTTTGGATATTCTGAGACTAATGGTAGGGTCTGTTTTGCGAGACGGGGCCCCAAAAAATAAAGACACGTAAAGGGGTAAATGACCAAAATACCCCTTGTTCAAAATAAACAAATTATTAGTGTATTCTTACTATCTCGGACTTTCCGAGTCCAATAATGAGGTCCAAATTACGAAACAAAGTATGGAAAAATACGACACGTAAAATGGTGAATGACCATTTTGCCTCTTTTCATACAAAAGTCCGAATTAAATTCTAGGAAAGCCTAACCGACTTTCTTCGACGCTCCGGACTCAATGGTAGAGTCTATTTGACCAAAAGAGATGTCAAAAGTAAAAAGACATAAAATTTGTTGAATAGCATCTGTCAGATGACTATAAATTAAAGTAATGCCAAAGTACTAATCTAAGACATATACGAGGAAATGAAATACGAAAAGACACGACACGAAAACATGTGAAGTAATTAAATTAAAATTAAAATTTATGGAGCTACCAGAAGAGTATAAATTGAAATGAATTCAATTCCTAACAAATTAAATTGTGTCATAGGTTAAGAGTACGAGTTAAGTACATATGAAATTATGGAATCATTTTAGGATCTAATAAGATTTAAGCATAAGTTAAGGAATATCAAGATGATATTACAATGAATGTGAAGTTGATGAGATATTTATGAATTGTTCTTAGGAACTACAAGGAAAGTGGGAAAGCGCATTATTAGCACTAACCCTAAAGGACCAAGGTGAGTAACCCTATATTTGAAGTGGAGATTTAACTCCATGGATTTAAAAAGGTTTTAAGTTCAAAAGATACGAAGTATTTGAATTCCAAATTCAGTATATTACATGATTTTAATTTTAAATTATTTTTGTTCTTATAAACCCTATTGTGATATGCTCAGTAAATGTTTTCTTTACAGTTTTCTTAAAAAATGTTGTTTTCAGCATGTCTAAGTTAAAATACAAATCTTGTTAAATATTCTGAGTTTGCCTATTTCAAGTATACGGATGTTTATCACGAAGTTATGAATGTTATGTTTTAAAGTGCTCATGAGAAATATTTATTTGACATACTCATATGTTAAATGTATTTTAAATGCAAGATGAATGGCGCATAAGCACTTAGACAGGATTCTGATTTTTCAGTTGCCCTGTAAAATAGGCAGGATTTTGGGTTGTACGGAACTCAATTGCCCTGTAAAATACCAGGTAGCAGGATCTAATCCCCCAGGCATGAGATATCTCCATTTATAAGTAATATGGGAGTCCGGTTCGAAATGGATTCCACTAACGGAAGCGATAAGATGACAAATAATTTTGAAAATGGAAGCAGGTTTTACCCTCATTTTCAATATGCATATGTTTTGAGTTTTATATACTCTATGTAATATCCCAAAAATCTGACACGAACCAAGACTGTACCTCGATTGAATAAAAAATAAAAATAAAAATAAATTACGTGACGATAACGATTCGAAATAGCCCCAAGTACAGTGAGTCATGATGGAATTAATTATAAGAAAATATAAAATTAATCTAGGCCAATAAAAATAATATAGGCTCAGAAAATTGACAAACTCGATCAACTGAATGCCGACATAAACAAGACGGAATTGATATGGAAAAATTAGTTACGTGAATAAAAATAAATATAATATAAGACACGAACAATGACTCAAAATTAGTAAAATAAATAATTATGATAATTGAGCCCAACCTTATGACAAATTTACCGACATTCCATAAATTAATATTTTATGGAATCGAGAGATATTATATATATATATAACTGCAAGAGTATAAATATATATATATATATATTATAGTATAATATAATATAATATATTATTATTATTATTATAAAATGTAGAAGCTTCCAAAGGAAGCTAGCAAGCTAGATATAAGAAAAGCAGCGTAGAAACTCCTGGAATTCTCACGAGGCATATATGTGTGTATATATATATATGTATGGTAGCCTAGAAGCTTCCATCGGTGTGGGTGTTGAACGAATCAGGAAGTAGAAAGAGAGAAATTGAAGGGGCAATATATATATTTATATATTAATATGTTATATTATGATATATGAAGAGAAGCAGGAGACACGAGAAGAAGCTGGAAGCTTCTAGAGAAGGAGAGTCGGTGAGCAGAAATACGAATGCGTGGACATTCGATAAAATTGGAGAGAGTAAGAGATGGATGGGGGGGATGCCGAGAGAAGAATCAACCGAAAGAGAGGGAGATTCCAAAGGCAACCGAAAGGTTACTCGTATCTCTCCCTCGTTCTCACATTCTTCCCATCGCCACCATCATCATCTCAACTCCTACGTTTCAGAAAAGAACGGCAGGTAGATGCATGTGTTTGTGTAGCGATGGAGTTGTGGCGGTCGCGGCAGTAGCGGTGCAGAAATGGGAGACGTTGCAGCAAGGGGGAAATCCATGGAGAGGAATGTATGTATGTATGTGTATATATCTGTGTCTGTGTAGCGTGTTGGTGAAAAAGGAATTCTGCCGTGAAGGTTTGGGCACAGCAGCTCGAATTTGACAATTGTTCCTTTGTTTGGGTTTGTTGCAGGAATAGATAAACACATGTGTATATATATATATATATATATATATATATATATATTTTATGGTATGGATGTTGGGGCTTGGCGGGGAAGCTTGGAATTGAGTTGAGCGTTGCAGGGTTGTGTGTACACGTACGGGTGTATGTAGCGGCGCGGAACAGGAGAATGGGCTTGAGGAAATTGACGGAAATGGAAGTACAGACTGAAATAGTTCGCTGCACGGGGTGGATCTCGTTGTGTTGATTGTTGAATAGAGATTGAAGGAGATGCAGACCGAGAACTTGTGGATCAGGTCCTGCGGATGGTGTATGTGATCAAGCAGGTGCAAAACTTGCTCGAACAGGGGCTGGGTTTGTTGCTGTGACATTGATCGCCATTTTGCCTCGGTTACATCTTGAGGTATAGGTGCCGAAATTGGAGGAATACAGCAATGTTGATTTGATTGGATTGGGGGCAGGAGATCAATATATGTGTATCTATATACTGGTTGTAGCGGTGTAGAAAAGGGGACGGCAGTGATCGAATTGGGTAACAGTCCGCTGTAGGGGATGAATCACGTTGGATTAACTGTTAGTTGGAGGATTCGAATTGGCTGATTTAACAGTAGCGTGTTGGTGTTGAGTTGTGGTCTAAATTGATAGAAAATTAGGTTCAATGCGATGAGGTTCGGATTGGGCAAAATGCAGGATTATGTTGGGTTGATTGTTAGATGAACGATTGAGGGGGTCGGTTTGATTCGGAGGGTCGCCAAGGAAAGGTGAGAACAAGGGTTGTTTTAGTCCTGCGCCTCTTGTTCCATGCTTGCTGCTTCAAGGGACGGTCAGTGACAGAATTGGCTTCGAAAGCCAAGCGGCAGCAACAGCGATCTGAGGATGGATAGATTGAAAGAAATTGCCCAGGCAAACCTTAAGGTGTTACGCAGCGGTTTATTTATGGAATCCAAATGAGGTCGGGCCATTCTTGCTGGGATATTGTGCAGATGATTCAACATATGCAAAGAAGGAAAATCCAGTAATAGATGAAGCTAATTGTCTGGGTTTGGAACAGGCTAATAGAAGCAGCAGAGCTGCTGTCTAGTGATGGAGGTTTGGGAAACCTATAACTGTGGGATGTTGTGATTTCTGTGATGAATTGGAGGAAGGGAAAGTTCTTCAATATCTGATGGATGGGATGATAAAAAGGACAAGAATCTGTCAGGATCATCATCTACTCGAGGAAAAAGACTGAAGAAGCTGATGAAACTGGATTTAAAATGGCTGGCCGACTCGATCAACCTGCCAGTGTATTTTCTTCAACTGTCGAACCATGGATTGAAGGTTAACCTCAACTGGAAATTATTAGATCATTTGTGAAGGAAGATAAACATATATTCAGGTGAGTAACTCGGACTCCTGACTTGGCATATATTTTCTGTATTACTTAAACATGTATACTGTACTGCTTTATATGCTGAACTGTTTATACACTGAACTATTTTAAATGCATATGCTTTCATGCATACCTCTTGATCTGCGTTACTTATGGCATGATTTTGTTCTATCTTGCCTTCTGATATATCTTGTTGATTCTGTTGAAGTTTGTTGTTCTATTACCTGTCCTTTGGAGTCTGTTTGATTCTGTTTGTCATGTTAAGTCTTATCTGGGGCCCACTACGGGATTGAGTATATCAGTGGATGGATGGCTGCCTCTGTGGGACGCCCAGAGCTCAGCATCTGCTCAATCCTATCTGTTCCGCTCTGATACCCAGCCAGAGGTGTGCGATATGAGGCCCTCCATGTGAGGGGGTGGATGGGAAGTAATGCCATCCCACATCGCCTGGGAAAGGTTCAGGCACTTTGAGCTGTATCCGTTCTATTTGAGCTGTATCTATCTGTTCCGCTCTGATACCTAGCCAGAGGTGTGCGATATGAGGCCCTCCATGTGAGGGGGTGGATGGGAAGTAATGCCATCCCACATCGCCTGGGGAAGGTTCAGGCACATTCGTTGATATACCGTTGTTTGATTGGTATTCAGTATTGATCCATTCTATTTGGTTCTATGTTGAGTTGATTTGTTCTCTTGCATTACGTTGTTCTACTTGAGCTGCATTTGAGCATGCATATATATATATGAACTGGTTTTGAAACCCATGGCAGGAACCTATGTTACTCACTGAGCTTGTTTAAGCTCATTCCATTTATTTAACATTTTTTCAGGATATATCTCTATTGGATTAGAAAGCGCAAGGACATGTCACTAGTGGATTGAGAGGCATTCCCAAGTGAGGATCTGATGGCAATAATATGTGGAGACTTGGGTTCTAATAGATTGATTTTGGCTATTCAGGTGAGTGTGATGATATAAATGACTTTATTCCTATGTAATAGATGTATAGGGACATGGCTCATGTTAATGGTACTCTGGAGGAATTTAATATGCTCTGTGTTATATATCTGTTATGGATGTGCTTTGTGGTTAGAATTATTAGCTGTTTGGTTATAGACTTGCTCTGTGGTACATACTTATGTGGTATATAGTTGAGTTGCATTCCCGAGATAAAAAGGTTTTAAATTCCGTTGTTCTGACTCTACATTTGGAGTGCAATTCATTGTACGGTTCAGAAGTTTGCCTTTGGTTGGTCGCATTGTCGGTCGGAAACTGGCAAGGCAGCTAACTGGCATCACATCTTTCGCATCCGCGTAGGGTAGGGTGCGGGATATGACACTCTATTTAAGAAATACATGTTATGTTATATGTTTTAAAGTTCATAAGTATAAGTATAGCTTGAATACTTTAAATGTTTCAAAGCTATCTGTTTTAAGAAATGCATATGCTCTATGTTCAAGTATATGAGCAATTGGCAGTGAATGTTTTACAAACTCTTATGTACAAAAAAAAAAAAAGCCACTGCTAATTGAAACCCCATGACGAATACTAGAATTGCTCACAAGCTTAGATTAGCTTACCCGGACTTTGTTCGGATCCCCCTTTCAGGTGACTAACAGTAGTCTTGATGTGAAGAGGTTGATGTTAGAGCTTACCCATTTTGTGAAGAGTGTAAGCAGCTATTGTAGGACTGGCAGTCTTTTTGGAAAGACTTTAAAGTTTTAAGTTAATCACTTTTGTATTAGTGAGATGGTACACTATTATGTATAAGCCTCACGGGGCAACTGAATATGTATTGTATTTATGAAGTCTTTAACTTTTAGTTATACTCTGAATGTTAAATCATGTATGCTATGTAAAGAGCGGCAATACCGGACGGATGTGCGTAATTTAAAATAAGAAAAAAAAAGAAAAAAAGAAAAATTTTTTCACGCTTCCGCAATCATGTGTCGCACATCTATTCGATACCGCTGCTTATGTGAGACTTCGCCCAAAGGTCCCCGAGCCTGAGGGTGGCGGTCGCGATGCGAGATCTGCATAGGGTGGGTTTCGGGTCGTGACATATTATTTATGTCAAAATAAAGCAGTAGGCTCAGGTGTGGCCCAGTGGTCTTTGGGCTTGTTTAAGGCTTGGGCTTGTGTTGGTCGCGGGTTCAAACCTGGGGAGCCGCAAGGCTCCCCCCTTTTTTTCAAAAATTTTGCGTGCCAAACAGTGGATTAGAGCCCAATCCGTGGATAAGGCATCCCCCTCATGTGTAGGCTTATTAAATCTATTGCTATCCATGTATCCAAACAACCAAAATTTTAATTCAATAGAAATAAAATGCTACATTTCATTAATGCGGTGGCTTGCCCCACGCTTTGACACGTGTCTGAGTCGACACGGTGGGTGGCCTAACTCGGTTAGGGTCTGCTGAGTCAACTCACGAGTTGACTCAGTAGGGTCTTCTTCTTCCCCGTGTATGCACTACTGTTCCTCTACAAACACAAGTTGACTCAACAGGGTCTTCTTCTTCCCCGTGTATGTGTTACTGTTCCTCTGCAACCCTAGCTATAGTAACCTTCATATTCATGGATTTTTGTCCAAATTCGTGCATTTTGGTTTATTCCTTTCAGTTTTTGCGTACTTCTGGGAGGGCTTGGCATCAGTTTGGGGGTTGGGTTCGAGCTCAATGGTCCCATGGAAGGTCTTTGGTGGGTCTCGATTTTAGATCAATTTCTAACCCATTTCTAGGTCATTTTCCATATGGTTTGTTGCGTTGGACTCCTAGAGTCATGGGGAATCTGTTTCTAATCCTGCATGCAAGCTCAAGTGTGCCTACAAGAATCTGCCATTGTTGACCTCTCGGCCTTTCGTCTAAACGATGCTCAACAGTGAGCCATTTTCTCTGCTTTTTTGATTTTCCTTACTTATTTCTTTTGTGTTTTATGACTCAATATTCAGAAGGGGTCCGTGTGTGAGTTTGAAGTTAACCCAAAAATTTCCAAGCTTTCAACAATGGTGGGTTTATGTACAGCCGTGTCTCTGGGCTGTTCTAGGGTCCAAAATACCACTCCTTAAACGTGATTATATACTCTAGATAACATATATACAATAGGAATTACTAAAAACGGTTTGTATAATGGAAATTTTTTTGTGAGAGAATAATGTGGGTTTTGTGTTTATACCTTTGCTAACCCTCCTTTCCTTCCTCTAGACTTGATCTAGAACCTCAATGCAGCCCAGTGATGCATGCAATGGCAGCTTCCTCCTTCTCCTTCTTCTCCTCTCTTCTTTCTCTCTCTCTAACTCACTTTCTCTCTCTAGGTCTCTCTCTCTCTACTCTCTCTCTCTCTCTACATCAGATTTGCAATGTCACTTCTGATTTTTCTAGTCTTCAATTGCACACACATAATATAGATTATATATTATATTTTTTAAATAATTGTTTTGTTTTAAATATATTTCTTTTGGTTGCATGTATGGCCATTGGCCAATTTGGGAGGTAGGCCTTGTTATTTTATACATATATACTTAAAATTTGCAATATAAGACACAAAAAGTAAGCAGCCCAAGTGGTATTCTTTTTGGACTTAAGTGCTTTGTCTATTTTTGGGTCAAGGGTTCAAAACCCCTTGGCCTCACATTTTTGTTCCCTTTTTGCTATTTTCCTCTTTGTACCTTGTTTGGCATTTAATTTATTTATTTTTAAGGTCTTGGAATTATTTTGAAATCGTCATCTAATTTTCGTTTAAATTCCTTAATTACTCTTTTTAAGGTCACTAATTAATAATTAGTGATTTAATCGGGTCGAGGTGTTACATCCTCCCTCTCCTTAAAAAGAGTTTTGTCCTCAAAACTCAAGGGTTCTTAGCCGTTATATGACTTTGTCCTTTTTTTTCTCCTTTATTTGTATCTAATCATTCTTATGTTCTAAATAGTTAAGTTTAATGAAAAGACACATAATTCAGGATAAATAATTAGGTAATGAACATGGTACCTAGTTGACCAACAGGGGTTTGTGCAGCCTCAGAAAAGATATTGTATACTTGACCGTACCTCAAAGGTTCCTTGTTTCCTCCCAGCTTCTCGGTTGTCGGGGCTTGGGATTGTGGTGTTGCTGAAGAAGCTATCACCGTGGGCTATTTGGTGTTCTGACTCCACTTTGGGCAATCATTTATGAGGTGCCCGGTCTGCCCACATTTATAGCAAGCCCCAATAAGACGCCAGTAGTCCCTAGAATGGTATTTCTAACAGGTAGGGCATAGTGGAGTCCCTGAAGTTTTTTGGCTAGAGTTACCTCCCTCATTCACAGAACTTGTACTTTTTGCCCCAGTCTTTGTCCTCTTCATTTGCTGAGGAGCAGTACTTACTTTATTTTTGTCCTTCTTTTGAGATAAGGCATTACCTGCTCTCTCAAAAATTTTTGCACGGTTCACCACTGCATTATATGTTGGGAGCTCAAAGGGCTCAAGTTTGTACCTGATGCCACCCCTGAGGCCAGTCTCAAATTTCCTGGCCTTTAGGTCCTCTATGGCAATGGTGTGGGGCAAGAAGTGAGACAACTTCATAAATTTTGCCTCATATTGTTCCACGGTCATATTCCCTTGGGTAAGGGTTGCAAATTTAGCTATTTTTACATTTCTGGTTGATTGTGGAAAGTACCAATTATAAAAGACTTCCAGGAATTGCGCCCAAGTCATGTGGGGTTCCCTCTCATTTTCTAGGAGCCACCAACTGTATCCTGCATCCTTGAAGGTGAAGGCAGCAAAGGAGACCTTCTGCTCCTCAATACATGGCAGAACGGAAAAGATTCGCTCTATCTCTTGAACTCACGCCTCGGCATCGATCATGGAATCAAGGCCATCAAACCTCAGGGGTTTGAAGCCCTGGAACGTCTTGTGTGTGGCAGTAATCCTAGCCTCCACAGGCTGTCCCTAGTCTTGGGGTAGCCCGAGATTTGGTGCCTGCTGCCTTGCATAGGTCTGGGCTTGGACGTTATTCATGGTCCAACCTCTGGTTAGGGTTGCCCGTGTTCCTTCGTGTGTTCACCATTATTTCTGTTACAAAAGATGAACAATTGTTAGCCTATCTTCATGTATCATAATAAGGTTCTCTCTATTTACCTTATGAATTTGAAAAATTTAGTTCGGTTTATCTTTTTTAGATGAGTAGTAGGTTTTAGAGCCTACGTTCACTTCTAATCTTCAGACTCTATTTCTTCTACTTTACCACGAGTCTCATACCCCACCTTCCTATCACAAACTTCAGAACACTTACTTCATGTTTCTGCGGGTCCTATACCTCGCCTTTATATTAGATTATGTACTTCACCTAGGTTTCTCTTAATAGCTCATTTGCTATTCTTCAATTTCTTAGGTGGCCTAATACCTACCTAGACTTATAGTTTGGTTGCTAGTTCTTCTAGTGTCACTTAAGTCTTTTAAATCAACCTAGTGCTCTGATACCACTCTGTGGTATCAGAAATCTTAATTACTTCTAAACCTCAATCACGACTTGGTCTTCCCCAAAGACCATTAACCTATTGCTACGATACCACTCTGTTATGACCCGAAATCCACCCTCTGCGGATCTCGTATTGCGACCGCCGCCCTTCAGCCCTGGGACCGATGGGCAAGGCTTCACGTGAGCAATGGCGCCGGACGGTTGTGCGATAGGGCCAAAACTGGCAAAGTGCAAAAGCATGAAAAACTTTTTCTTTTCGCACGCCCGTTCGGTACCGTCGCTTCTTCTTCTTCTTCAGAGCGGTAAACAAATAACATACATTCAGAGTATACTAGAAATTTTAAAGTTTTACATAATACATATCCGTTTGCCCCTTAGGGCTTAAATACATTATCGTCCAAAAGTTACTACAACAAAAACCATATCAAATAGCTTAAAAATGAACCTTAAAACCTGAGTTACAGGTTTAACCTCAGAAATCTTGCTATAAACCTGATTTTGGGAATGGGGACTTGAATCCCATGATGCATAGATCACAACTAAAGAAACCTCACAAGATTTGGGGCAAAAACAAGGGTTTATAAGCCAGTTGTAGGTTCGGTTATCCAACTTTGGGCCAAACATTTGAGCTTACATTTAGGCACAAAATGAATGCCAAGATGTTGGCTTGACCTCTAGAAACAGTTTGGGATAGAAAGCAGAGGAGATCAGTGTTTGAAAACCTTGAAAAACTAAAATTTCTGCAACTAGGGCTACAGTGACCCTAGCGTTGGGGAAGATGAATGTAGAGGGTCGAGTCATGGACTGAGTCTCGGGTTGGGCCCCGACCCAACCACAAAACGATTTAAAACCTTTAGGTGAAACTATGTCGTTTCAAGCCTTATGTTTTAAATTTAAATAAATTTCGGACTGTTTGGTTACAAAAGTAAGAAATTGAAATCAGGTTTAGGAATAGCCCAAACCGTGGATAAGGGGATTAAGGGAGTTATCTTATTCTGGTTCTTTGACTTAGCTTGGACCGGATGGTTTAGGAACTATTGGGTTCGGTCTAGGGTTTAATTAAACAAACCCAACAGTCCAAGGCCTTAATTGAAAGGAAAATAAACCAGAACTGTTCTAAATTATGGATTGACCCCAACTATTCTGAAGATTTATTTTCTGGCCCAGCTTCTGAAAAATTAATGCATATGAGCCCTTGAAAAATAAAAAAATAATAAAATAATTGATAGGCAAGTTCTAGAAGTGGAAGACATTCCACTTATAGACCCGGTCTATCCACCTTGATCACGCCATGCAGGTATGTTTTATTTTATTTTTTTATTTTTATTATTTGTTTATTTATTTATTTATTTTTATTTGTTTTATTTTATTTTTGTTCTCTTTTATTTTCGTTCTTTTTCTTTTTGTTTGTTGTTGTTTTCTTTGTTTTTATTTGCAGGTTAATTTCATTTTGTTAGTTTAGGATTGCCATCTTTGGTGCTTAGCAAGCTACCCACGTCACAATCAGATGTATTCTATCCTTTTCAGTACCTTCCATTCAATTTTTGATTGTTAAACATTGAGGACAATGTTTCATTTAAGTTGGGGGGTGGTGGTTGCAAATTCAACATTTAAAATGCTGTGGCATATTTTCATGTGTCAAATTTTTTTTAAAAATTTGCATCACATGTGCATCTTTTTCACATGAGTACTCATGTTTAGTCATAGCTATTTTTGTGAATTCACCAAATCCACCATAATCATTTTACTGAGGCATTCACAGAACTTTTAATGCACTTATCCAAACTCTATGGTAAGATGGTGGTTTGACACATGTAACTAAAGAACTCTTTTGCTTAAGTATTCATGTGTGTTTTGGAGAGAATTGAGAGTTTACAAATTCAGATTGTGATAAGTGTTCATTGATTTGTTGAATTGGGCACTTCTTTTAAGAATATCATTACATGGTTGGTGGTATGACGGCAGATATACTTGGGATATGACGAAGGTCAATTTAGGATTAACATTTGAGCCTTTCAAGCTAACCCTTCTCATCATAGACCCTTAGTAGCCAACTTTGAGCCAACAAACACATATAGTGCTTTTTCATGTGCCCACATCATCCATACCTCTCCACATTGGAGTATAGCCTATACATTGATTTTCCTACCCTTTTTGCTTCCAAGTGTGTACTAGGTGTGGAGTTTGCATTTATTGTCTTTTGTATTGCATTGGAAAAAAAAAAAAACAGAAAAAGAAAAAGAAAGAGTACAAGTGCAGAGTGTTTAATTGAGTGAGCATCAAAGTCAATGTTCAAAAAAAAAAATGAAAATTGAAAAAAAAGGTGAAGAAAAAGAGAGAGGAAGAAAGAAGACGAAAGAGACGTTTTATTATTCAGTGACTTGGAAAGTTGAAGAGTACATCAAGTGAGAAGTTTGGTTTGCTATGGTTCGTGATGAAATTCTCTTAGTATGTGCTTGGAAGTTTTTCAATCCTTTTTATCCTTTTCTTCACATAGCCCCTAGCCCGAGCCACGTTACAACCTTTTTATGTTGATCGTTCTGATCCTGAGTAAGCCTGTGGAAAGAGTGGTGGAAGTCTCATTTGTTAGTGTGCCTATCATAAGATCAATGTTTACTTGTTGCTTGTGCGTAATTGCCTAATTTTTCATTGAGCGTATATACCCTTTGTCAACTCCATAGAGAGAACCCCTACATGAAACACTTTTATACCCGTGAGATATGGAGTTCAGCCTTTTGCTTGAGATGTTCTTGATGTTGGATGTGTCATGGCTTGTGGTTAGAAGGATATGATTTGGAGCACACACACACTCTCTGTGAATTGTTATAAGTGGATTGATTGTTACAGGGTTTTTGAATTCCTAAAATTGCCGTGATATACGAATTTGAAAAGTGTGATTAGAAGCCTTCTGCGTGTGATCTTCTTTTGTCTCTTTTGCCAAATGCATGGAAATTGCTAGGGACGAGCAATGAGCAAGTTAGGAGGTGTGATGAGTGCGCAAAAGTGCACTCTAAATGCCTTATTATTTGATTAAAATGCTAGAAAGTGAATAGAAATGTTGGGTTGTAATTGATATTATTTGATTTAATTTTCATTCACAGTGAGATTGGTTTGAGCATTACTTTATAAGATTTTAAGTCTCAAATTTTGCAATATTTATTGGCGATAGATAATTCATAATTATGACTCACACTTAATATTTTTGAGCTCTATCATTCAGATTATTTATTTAAATTTATGTTGATGACAGTCGCATTGCACTTAAAATCCGGCACTCCAAACTGTCCAACAGGCCAAAACAAACAGTGCAGCAAAAGAAAGAAAAGTAAAAGAAGCCAAAAGAACAGAAAAAAAAGAAAGAAATAAGCAGAAGTGATGCGGTGTAAGCTTATGCGCTAGAGAGATTTAAGAAGTGGGGCCCATGCTATGCAGCTGGCTTCTAGTGACCTGATGCTGTGGATGGCGGTAAGTGCTTGGGCATGCAATAGAGGGGCTAACTGGTGTGGCTTGGGCTGTTTTGAAAAACAAAGTAGAGAGAAGTTGAATTCAGGGGGGGCCCACGCATGAAGCAAGGCGTGGAGCAGAATTAAAAGGAAAAAAATGAATCAAAGAAGAAGAAAAAGCCGTAGGGCCCAGTGGTGTTTACGGCTGAATAAGAAAAGCCTTGTGAGGCGCTGGAAGCTTGGGCCAAGCGCGCATAGGGACTGGGCCAGGCCAGTTTGGGTTGGTGCGGCACGGGATGGCATGGCTCATGCACTGAATGAAGGAGCCTTGCGAGGCGCATGTGTTTGAGTTTTTGGTGCAGTAGGTTAGGCTTGAGGCGCGGCTAAGTAAGCCCAGGTGCAGAATCAGCCAAGGGCTTTAGGGCACAGGAAAAAATTAAAACAAAAGGGGGAGGGACAGAATAGAGGTTCTAACGGCTAAAACAGAACAGGAGCCACGGCTGCGGAGGAGAAAAGAGGGCAGCGCGGTGCTGCAGCAGCGGAAAATAGAGACAGAAAAATATACAGAAAAGAGAAGAAGCTGTAGCTACTCCATGGCTCAGTGATTCTCCACATGGTTTATTTTGCCCATCTTGTACATGGGTAACTAAATTCTCAAGTGGGGTCAGGGATGAACTTGCACCATAGATGGCTGTTTTAATTTATTTTTGATTCCTGTACGTGGTTTTCACTTGTTAAATTCTTTGATGATCATTCGCAATTTATTGTTGGATTTTATTCTCCGAATAATTAAAGGGTTTAGTCCGTTTATAGATTCAGTCATGCTTTTTCTATTGAATGGATTAATGTTTTGATTATTTTTGGAACAATTAAATATTTATATTGGTTCAATTCTTTGCTGCAATATTGCTCGTTGGGTATATTGTCGTCATTGTGTTTTGTCAATGTGAATAATAATTTGAGTGATTTAAAAGTGATGAATGATTTTTCAAAGAGTTACTTTCGGTTTAATTTTGGTTCATAAGTTTATATCTTCCGATTGAGATTTTTGGAATTTAAATTCTCAATTGAGTTATCAGTGAATTAAAAATAATTAAAATACCATATATATGCAAGGGATTCCCGACACT
The DNA here is from genome assembly GCA_008638375.1 of Nyssa sinensis. Classification (NCBI taxonomy): domain Eukaryota; kingdom Viridiplantae; phylum Streptophyta; class Magnoliopsida; order Cornales; family Nyssaceae; genus Nyssa; species Nyssa sinensis. The sequence goes on from CM018033.1 coordinate 1,297,959, forward strand.
CCACTGTTCGTTAAATTTGAGTACTTCGTCTGTCAATCAGTTTATTTAATTTTATTTTGCATTCAAAATCACTTTTTATATTTTTATTTCCTCGTTAATCGTTTAATATCTCTTTAGTTTCAGAAATTCTGTCTATTATTCTTTTAATCTTATCTCCCAGTGGAGTCGACACCCCAAAGCTACACTACAACTACCGCGTTATTCTTTGGGCGTAATCAAAGATCAATACAAAATGCATTGTAACATGGAGACGTATAGCCTTACCTATGGATCCTTCACCTCTCCTTTCGCCAGGCGATGTGGAATGCATTACCCTCTCCCACTACCCCCTCCCCTCAAAGGAACCTCGTCCACTTGGGCGGCGTGCAGACATCTCCACACTTCCTGCTAGGGTCTGGTTCTTATCCTATCTGTAATGGCCCACTCCACATGGCACATTGCATAATGAAATCCTCAAATACGTTGGCTTATCAATGCCAATTTCCCAAATCCATCCAAGCATCACGACTCACCTTAATAATGCAACAACAAAAAAATTCTCAATGCTCACAAGGATACCTCAAAGTCTCTCACACAGGTGATGAGCATCTAACTAACCTCAAATCAAGCTATGCAATCATCTTGTAAGTCATCCCAATGGCATCAAGATATCACCTACACTTCAAGATCAACCCAATCGAGTACATGTGAAAGGTCAGGTTTATACTCTCTCAGCATCGATACATGAAAGACATTATGAACCCCAAATAAATGTGGCGGTAACGCCAATTGGTAGGCCACTTCTCCAACACCTTTTTCCAATCAAGATCTTGCAAGGATCTGTAACACTCACATTATCACATTAGTTCTAAATCTAACTTAATTTAGTCACTATAATCAACATAATCAGAAACCCTCCTACACATTAGATTGATCATTTAGTCACTTCGTCATAAGTCCTCAAATTAAGTTTTCAACTCATATAATTTCACAATCATCACAAGATATATTATCAAACCATTCTATAGAGAAATCACTCTCCCTACAATAGTAATTTCCCCAAGTGAATCATTAGAATGTCCCAAACTAATTCATCACTATTAGTGTTCACTCATCATGTAAATTTATGATTATAATCTATCATCCATGAACTAGGGAAAACAAAATAGGCATGCACAGGCCTTACTAACAAAATGACTTCTATCATCAAAGAAATATGATAGAAAACCTCACCCTTGAAGATCAATCCAATCACTATGTGGCCACAATAGAAAATGGTCATAACAAAATTCCTAGCACTTTCATACTCCACTAAAAATGAAAAACCATCAAACGCACTGTTATAATTCTCAGTAGCCAACCACAGTTCAATATGCATATCTATAAGTCACTCCATCCCCGAGACATACTATCTCTAACTAATCTTACATTCCAAAAGTATCATCAATATTGGCAGTAAATCATCACCCAATATTAACAATAATCCACCATTTCTGCTCACAAGTCCTTGGACTTCCACAAGATCATTCCATTTTCAAAGTAAAATTTCCATTCTCAATTTACATGTTAAACAAAATTTGAAATCATATTCACCACCAGCTTGACCTAACCATGCCATTCACAATTCACTCTCTATATCAACAACACTATCATCAACTAGTAGTTCAACAATCTAATTCATCAAAGATAAATTAAAATCTCTTCTACCCCATATCCAAGGTATATTCCATACACACTCCCACATATATGGTTAAAATTTTTTTTTTCTATCTTCATTCTTGTAAGCTTTCAAGCTTTTAATTCCATGCACCATCTAATGACATGCTCCAAAATGCAACATAAACATGTAAGTACATATGTACCCAATCTATGAGTGTATATAAAAACAAAACATGCAATACATATCTCTTACACATTAAAGAATTTAACATACTTCATTTATACCCACATACCTTACACATACATTAAGTAAAAAAAAAAAAATCTCATACTTAACACATATAACAAATCAATCAAACCTTGACAAATACTAAAGATGCATTTCATTTCCATCATGTAATTAATACATACTCATGCAATTTCACCTTATTTAATTCATTTTTTCCTTGATGCCTTAAATCGTCTTATTAGGTATCTTTTACCTTTTTCTTGTATATAACTAGGTGATAACCCTTCATGGATCACAGCTCATTTTCTTACTGGGTGATGGATTGGCCAGTCTATACACTTCTAACTCAAAACTTGCTACCAATTCAGTATATTCACAATACAATTTCAAGTGATCTAAACCACATGGGTTTATGGCCTAGTATATACATTTCAACATCATATGCTCATAACAGTTAATATTCATTTAATCGTTCATACATACATAACATGGTTAAGCATACTTTTATACATACATTACTACAAATCTAGTCGGTTTAGATATCATAGTCGTAGTACTGTAACCCTATGAATATTGGGTACTAACTTAGCACACACACATAGAATCAACAAACAACATTCAACAGCTAGCACGTAGCCTACCACATAAACACTTAAGTATGAATCCATCCTAAGAATATACATATACATGAATAAGTATACAACTTACCATATAGGTAACTAGGCACATAGCCTACCTCATAAATCACTAGGTCTACTATATAGATATAAGCATCTATCTCCAGTTTATAAAAAATCAAGCATACCACATATTGTACAATTTCACACACAAAAGTAACAAGCACTCACCAAATCATGTAATCCAAACCAGTCTAATTAGGTCGAGGTCCAACCTCTCCTAACTCATAACAAAGTCCATCCTAGAAGGATCCACGGACACCGTATGAAATAAAAACTATCTCCCTCAGGAGTACACACTGTCACTTTCTCCCTGTAGCAGTCTAAACTCGCCCGTAAAGCAAACACCCAATTTCTCCCCCAGTATAATATCAAAACTAAACATGTCATGTAGAATAAAAATCAAAAGAAAGAATGCGGTCAGCTATCTCTATTGAGCAATCTCTACAGATCCTCGTTAGCGTCACACTACCCCAAGTATATTCACATAATTCACATCTTAAACACAAGACTCTTATTCAAAAATTTACATCACCCAACTCTTAACCTGATACACAATTTCCTTCAAAGCAATAATCAATATTTATCCTTCATTCAATCATAATTATGTAATCAATCTTATAAATTATGCTAGAACTAGGTTCATGATTCACACCTTCATTTGGTCCAATTCAAGCAACTCATTATTTTCATAAGGCTCATATTCATAAGTTCATTTAATCAGCCCATTATTTTTATCACAACAAGTATTATCATCTTATAGGACTAGGTAAGATAATAGTATTCATCTCTAGGTTACCTCTCTAGTCCACCACAAGATAACATATTCCAACTCAATAAAGGAATCATTACAACCCCTACCTTTCCGATTTACATTACTTGAAGTTATCAATATTCACTCTAAGAACGAAATTAAAATTCAATTACATCATAATTTGGATCAATCCATACCCATATTTCCAAACCATTTACGTTTATACAATTCTCCTAAGACAATAGATCATTAATCATTACCTGATGACCTAACAAATCCTATAAACACACTTGTTTAATCATGATTTATAAAACTCATGTCAACCACCTCCATCCATTGTTTACAATAAATAAATAATACTGAGTTCTAACACAGTCTTTCTAAAAAAAAAATCGATTTAAGCAATACAACACACACATGCCCAAGTCATGCTAGTATTCAACTAGTTCAACTAACTTAAGGTCTAAATTTCATCCACTATTCCAAGACATTAGATCCTAAATCTCACGTCAATCGGGCTACTAAGGTTGATAGGGGTTCGAGAACTAAAGTTCTCCCTCTCCCTCAACCTACTCTACCTCAACCCTGTGTTTTGGATAGCATCCTATAGTGGGAACAAACATCATTTATAATTTTAGCTTTTACTCATCTAATGTATTTCAGATCCTATGGCATTCTTCCATAATACTACATGTTATCATAAAGGCAAAACAAGTATCATCTATCACACATGTAAACATATAACAAATCACATACAGTCATGCTAATATACACATTACACATATCATGCATCTCACTACACCAAATCATGTAATCATGCCTTATAGTATAATTTAAACTAACACATAATCGCATAAATCGTGCTTCAAGTATAGATAATCACATCACACACAAGGTTTTATCACATGCCATCGACAGTTCATACTAAGTCACAGGCTTTCCTCTAGGGTTTCATGGTGTTCAACAACACCCCATCGTCGCTAGGTAATCTCAAACTAGAGCTCTAATACCTAGCTGCCAGAGTCTACACGTTACACAAGTTTTCCAAAAATTTTCAAATTACACGTCGTGTTCCCATTGTGTTTAACAACACCCTACAGTCCCTACGTATTCGAACCTAAACTCTGATACCATGAAGTCACGTCCTGAATTTTCACAAACCCGGGGAGTGAGTGAAACGAAAGAAGAAAAATAAATGAAAGGTCATAAGGTGAATTTTAATTGCTTATTCATTCATTTCCCCATGTTTTTCCCAAAATGAAAATGAAAATTCATTAACTAGACTCACCCAAGATAAGTCCCAAATGGTAGTCAAATATCTCCCTAACGCATGGCCAAAATTAGTCTAAGGCATGTTCAAGAGTGGCCTTCAAGATAGCCCCAAAATGTCTTTAAATATTCCTTGGAATAGTGACCCCAAATGGGCCCCAAAATGCCCTAAGACATAAGCTAAGAATAGGTCAAAAACTATACCAAAAGTGGTCCAAGGAAGTGGCCAAACATGGCCTATAAGAGTGACCAAACATGGCCCAAAAAGGTGACCAAAAATAGTTCAAAAAGGTGGCCCAAAGGTTGGCCAAACATAGCCCAATAGGGTGCCCAAACATGGTCCAAAAAGGCACCCAAACATGGCTCAAATAGGTGGCCAAAGGGGCAAGTGTCAGGCTGGGTGCCATGACAAGGTAGTAGGCTATCACACGTAGGCACGCATGGGGGGCAACAGCAAGTAACGCCTGTAGTATGCGGGCGCGCGGCTGGGTAGGGGCTGTGCAGTCTGGGCCATTTTCTGATTTTACTGTTCATGGCTGCAACCCGATTCTTCCTATTTTTGAATTTTTACTGTAGTGGCTGCGGTTAAATTTCTCTAGTTTTGGCCTATTTCCTGAAGGCTTTTACCCCCACTTTGTGGCACTTTTTCCCACTTATTCATGGGCATTTTACACACCTAATGGCTCTTTTAATTTTACAAAATTTTGACATGGTGTCCTTTATTTTCTAAGCATTTTTCCACCTAATATTTTGCAATTCTTCATATGTATAAGTATGTCACAACCCACCCTCATTCGGTGGCCACAATTCATGCAAATTAAGCATACATCCCTTATTTCCAACATACACATGTATTTGTCTCAATATACACAGATGATGCTCATTAAATAAAGACATCTTACATATCATTTGGGTTTAAACCCTTACACTTTAAAATGGCCAAAGACCTATAGTTCACTATTTTTCAAATTTAAATACAAGTTATTTGGGCTTATGTCCATACATACAAAAATATGCCCCAAGGGCCAAATATGCTTCAAAGTCCATTTTTCCTTCCGCTCTTCAAGACTTGGTCAAGTCTCATGTACCCGGAGCCTCATCTATAATATGATATCTCACGAGCGGTCAGCTCAACTGCTGATATGACACAATGCTAATGCTAGGAACAAATTTATGGTGTGGCATGTGCAAGTGTACATTTTAAAAGCTATACATCTACCTATTCATCAATGCAATGCAAATGTGATATGCATGAATCAAACATGCAAACTCTATGCCACACCCATGTCTCACTTCACGGCCCTTCCCCGTTGGACACGAGTACCAATCTATGTCTCACTTCACGGTCCGTCCCCGTTGGCATGAGTACCAATGGCCAATTTTGGGTTTTTCACCACAGAATCTACACCCTCATAATACATAGCATCAAAATGCTCAACTCACGCCATGTTTCCAATGATTCACACCATGCCAACATGCCTTGATTTTTCTCAGTGAAAATTCTATGGAACATTTCATCAACATATATTGTATAACTTAAAATATGCCTCTTTCATAAAGTAAAACATAACTTCAAATTCACAACACTTTGTCTACATGAATGAAAGTCACAATTCAATGAATTAAACATATGATCAAGTTTCATGTTTATTACTTTAACAATTTCTCAAAGAAAATACAAATACACAAACTACCAACTCATGGAATAAATCATAACTCTCAAACCACAAGAGTTTTTCTACATGAACATAAGGTAGAATGTAATGAATCAAACATATAAACAAGTTACACGTTCATCACTTTGAAAAATTCTCTAAGATCACAAAATATATAAAACACCAACACCTTGAATAAATCATAACTTTTCAACTACAAGATTTTTTCTACATGAACATAAGTTAGAATGCAATGGATTATACATATAGTCATGATTCATGTTTATCACTTTACCAAATTCCTAAAGAATAACAAAGAACACACAAGTATATAAACAACCAACTCTAGGTTTTCAAAGTAACTACCACCTAAGTGATTTTCTAACATCAAGTAAACACCTAAATCATTCAATCAACACATAAAAAGGCAAGGAAACTTAAATCTATTCCTAACTTAGCAAGATATCATACCTAAAATAGTTTTTCTCAAAATGTGCGAGTTTTGTTTGCTATGTAGCTGAACCAATTAGTGAGAATATAGGTCTTGATGAGAGGAACAACTTCCTAGAAGGAAGCCTTACAAGAATCTTGGCCTAGGAGTGTGTTTTGGTGGCCTGAAGCTTGGAGAACCTAGGGCTTTTCTTCACTTTTCTCCCATGCACGAATTTTGCTTTGAATCTTAGACCAAAATATTAAAAAAATACACTAAGGGGTTATATTTATAGTGGTGGGGCAAAGATGCAAAATGACCCTTTTGCCCTTAATGAATCTGGGACCCCGTCACACTACAACCCATCCCGAAATGCCTCAATTCGATATTTTATTTTAACCAAAGTTCTTAAAATTATTTTAAATGAAAATTTTCAAAAAAAATAGTTTTTTCCTGCTGCTGGGTTTGGCCGGTTCCACCCGGGTCACCTCGGATGCCTTTTTGGTCAAATTTTTGAAATTATTTCCGTTTAGGCTCAAATTCTCACAGTAGGTGTATTTTAACATTATAAGCATATTTTTATTCTATGGAATACTCAAAATATGCTTCTAACTATGACTTTTGTATAAATGATGCACGTAGAATGCACTACCGTCAAACAATGCATGAATAGTACCCTTCCGAGAAAAACAAAAAATTTACCCTCAATTTTTAGGTCTCTACATCACAACTCTAGGTACTCAATAACATCATGATCATCATAATTCCACAGGAGATGTTTTTCGCGACCCGAAATTCACCCTATGCAGATTAAAGGCAACGACCGACATTACCACCCTGACAGGCCGTACAAAATCAAATGAATCACATAGAATGATAAATCATATCAATAAATCATAAATCAGTAAATTATTTAATGCGAAAGCTACACCAAATGCAATTCATCTGATCATAAACCCAACTCCAATAATCATCAATCAAATATCAAAAATACTATTTAGATCATCGTGATTCACTAATCAAGTTTAGCACCTCTACCGATGATACAATATTACAATTACTTGTTATCTTATTAGCCTTATAGAATACGCATTCAAGTCATGACTTGGAGTTCACATCATCAATATTGTTCACTTGCTCGCCACTAACTCCATTAAATGCCTCATTTTGTTTCTTCTCCTATGGAGCTACCTAAAAAAAAAAATAGGTATAAATATGGAGTGAGTTAATTTAGCTCAGTAAGTTAACTCCTCACTCTGCCATGGGTCAAGGTTAGCTCAAAAGATGGATAAGAACAGTAGTGAACAAGAATAGTATCACAACAAGATATGAAGAGAAAGAATGTCACAGTAGGCAATCACTATCAAGGAGTAAGTCTCAAAAGCACATCCTATGGTAAGACAACAAATCAAATATAAGGAATGGCCTAAACAACACATAGCTGCCATAATAATAAAATATCAATCTGAATCCAATGATAGGCAAGCACACCATCAACAAATAACACATCAATGGATAACCCATGAACAAGCTCACAAGGAATATCTGAATCAGAAGTATATCATCAACGTAGGCATGCAAGTATATCAATAAGTCATGAGCACATTATGTCACGACCCGAAACCCACCCTATGCGGATCTTGTGTCGCGGGGCCGACCCTAAGGCCGTCCCTAATTTTTTCATTCCTGTATCATAGTACTAATATGCAAAGTACTGAAATCTTAAAACAATAACAGCAGAAGTCTTATCAATGACCATAGTCAGCGGAAGTCTTTCAGTACACAATGTCAGCGGAAGTCTATTCAATACATGATATGGTTCTACAATAACAAAAATAAGAACTAGACATAACCAGCACCCGTGGGTGGTGAATACATGGGAGAACTAATACATAGACTGGTACAGTTCCTCAAAATGTCCTCCTATGCTCTCAAACTCCTACTGGGGTCTTGCAACATCAGTACTTGAAATGGGGGTAAGTAGGGTGGAATGAGATACGAGAGCTCAGCAAGTAAAAACAGATCTCTGACACTGGTATCGGTGAAATATGAATCCATGAATAAGATTATGATAGCCAATCATAAGAGAATAGATGCTGTGATAGCCAATGAGAACAGTTTCCATGAGGGCCAATGAACAATAGGTCACAATGTACAATCAGGAGTAGTGGATACAACACCAACATGAAATTCTCAATAACAATATATCAACATGAATGTACTGGCACAATAAACCGATCACAATCAAAATAATAAAGAATATCCTCTCAGTGTAAGATAAGTCATAAGGAATCGTGTCACTCAACAATCATAGTCCTGTCAATCATATAAGAGATGCATTTACACTGTTCAGGGCTTGGCAAGAACCCTCAATCTTTTGGGGCCCGCATACCCCCCTCTTTGTACCATTTCTCTTAGCCACACATGTCCGTTCAACGACTAGACCCGTAGGCCTCCAGTCACTCAGAAAGCATCAGATGGATGTTGTGACTGAGCACAAATCCCATATTCATAACATATCATGATTATTCATAATTCCATAGAAGTATAAAATAGAATATCATATATTCAATAAAGACATAGCAATAGGCCTTTCAAGGCATGGTTCAACATGATAACAATGATATAACAGTCAATCAATATCCACAAGATAGAACAATAACACATTGTGGAAACAATAACAACAGGTACGTTCAAGAGTACAAGCTTGGCAGTAAATAGAATAAACTTGGCTTGGAAACACCATATGGAAGAGAAAGGGAATTTACTTACCTCTAAATGTGCGTTCTTAAATCAGTATCCCGTGAGTTTGCCCTTTCCTGTCGAGTCCCCTATATATCAATAGATCCATCTTCGAATTAATGCTATTCATCAAATTTTATGCCTTGCTATCATAAGTATCTCTAACACTAATTTAGACCTTACCATTGAGTCCGAAATGCCAAAGAAAGTCAGTTTAGGCTTTCGCGGAATTCCATTTAGACTTTTGTAGTAAAAAGGGCAAAATGGTCGTTTTGCACTTTTACGGTATTTTATCCTTCAGGACCCTATCTCATGAAACAAACCTTACCATTGGACTCAGAATGTCTGATATAATAAATTTTGACTATTCATTTGCCTCGTTTGGACTTCGTTTGACCCTTATTTGAATTAGGGGCATTATTGTAAAAATAATATTTTATTTATTTTTTTGTTTGGGCCTTAGTGAGATTTTCTAAAACTTCTGGGGTCGGTTCAGAATTTTTAACAGTTCTGGTCTGAACCAATGGGTTCACAGTTAAAAACCCTAAACCGGTCTGACCCTTCACTAAACCACCCGGTTCAATTAAATTCAGAAAACTGGAACTTAATAACCCTTCCTTATCTTATCCATGGTTTGGATAACCCCAAACCCAAATTTCACATTTCCTATCCCTGCAACCAAACAAACCTATTCCAATTTAAAACTAATACAAAACGGCACAGTATAGCTTGCCCCTTTCATTTTCGGTCGGGTCCCGACCCGATCCGACCCAAACCCGGTTCCATCTTAACCCGATATGCCCCCGACATTCCGGTCATCTTCCCCGATCGTTTTTTCGGCCACAGTCGCCAGAACAGTAAACCCTAGCCACTGTTTTTAAAATTTCCACGTTAAATTTTTACTGTTTTTTGGATCTTTTCATGCCAAATCAATCCCACCGTTTTAAGCCATCATTTAGGCAGTTTTAAACCTAAGAAAGTTATGGTTTCGATCATTTTTTTTTCCAGTTTTTGGCATAGCACCGGTGAGGATTCCTTCGACTGTAACTCAGTTATTTTTGGGTCATTTTTATTGCTTTTTGTTGCGTTAGATTCCTGTTTGAATTTCCTACTCACTTACAAGCTCACAATTAAGTTTCATGCATCAGATCTCATAAAACCCGAATTATCCCTAAACCTGTAACTGGATTTTTCTCAGTCGTTCCTTGACCATTTTTTTTGATTCTTCTTGCTAAAGGTTCCTTATTTTATAGTGATTCAGTCCCTACTATTAACATCCTAATATCATGCTTAATTTGTAAAGACAGAGCACGGTTTCTTACCTGGGTTTCTTGGTTTTGTCCTCGGTGACTCTCTCTTTGAACCTCTATGCTTCCTTTAACTTCTATCTCTTCTTCTCCCCTTCAGTTCCTGATCCTTCCCTTTCTTTTCTAACCTTTCAACTCACAAACCCGTATATATATATATAAAGAGAGAGAGAGAGAGAGAGACATCCCACCGCCTCTCTCTCTCTCTCTCTCTCCCCTTTGCAGTCAGCCTTGACTGCAGTGAACTGTCTATTAAACCCTAACCATCCACGTACCATGAATGCTATACATATATATATATATATATGTATAATACCACTTGCACCAAGGTCGGTGGCCTTGATGCTTTCCTCTCAACCGCACAACACACACACACACAGTGACAGATACATACACTTGATTACTCTCACGTGGCCTCACATGTTGCATGGCAACCCTCCTATTTCCTTTGATATTTCCATTTATATATACACATGTATTATGTATACATATACATATATATACATACTATACATTATACCATATGTATTTATTTATACACATAAAATTCATATCTTTATACATGAAAATATATCCCTACATATGCATATAAATTCATTTATAATGATGCATGCATACAATGATTTTAGACGTACTATGTGTATGAGAAATATGTTCACGTATGAGAATGCATGCATGCACGCATTACGATGTTGGGTCTTAAGGTGCTTGGGTGTTGCCTGGCACTAGGTATACTAAGCAAACCATTCACATCCCTCAATCATTTGGTTCCATGAAATACCATGATATAGATCTCAAACAGCTCACATTACACTTTTCAGTCGATTGACCTCGATAAACGTGTCATATCCTAGGTCAGGATATCACACATTATTAGGATATTAATGAATAAGATACTAATAGAACAGATGCTGATATACATATAGGGTCTGGCATACCCTCATTTGTGCCCATCTATGGGTCTGTTGGTCTGATAGCACCCTTACGCGCTTGGGTCCAAACTCTCCCAAATAACTGTATCCAAGGTCTGCTGATCTGACAACGCCCTTACGCGCCTGGATCCAACCTCACCCAAATAGCTGAATAACAATAGAGGTCTGTAAATACGATCATGTCCTTCTTGATGTTGGGCTCACTCCCAAACATTGACCCGTAGGTCCTCAAGCATCTGTAAATTAGACGAACGTTATGACAGATCACAGCTCTAGGTACTCAATAATATCATAATCATCATGTTTCCACAGGGGATGTACATATTTGTGGAAAAACATACAAGCTAGTATGGAAATGACAAATAATCAAATACGGATGTTAATAATCAAGATCTCAATGAGTCAACAACAAGAGCAAGTATCAAATCATGGAGATGAACATCATTGGCATGTATAGAGTACAAACTGGCAGCATCAAGAAATAACTATGACATGGCTAGGAGTAACACATGATAGAGTTCGGGTTTACTTACCTTAAGTTCTTAACATTGCATTTCCATCCGGTTATCACAATAGTTTTTCCATAGCTTTCTTTCCATTTCCCGTAATTTGAATGGTCCTATAATCATGGATTAAAAATAGATAACACATTGAATTAGTATTTATTTCATCTTTATACTTCTGGTAAACTCATTAAGTCATAAGGACGCATTCGCCATTTTTTTTGTTTATTATCAGGTCTTATTTCCCTCAAAGGAATGTTACTATTCAGTTCAAAATATTGAATATAATTAATTTAGGCTTTTTCGAATCTTAATGAGCTCATTTATAACTTACATTAAGCCTAGGGGTATTTTTGTAATTTAATGCTAAAACGGACTCCACCATTGACTCTAGAATGCCTGAAATAATAAAATTTCATTATTCATTTACTTTAATCGGAGTCCGTTTGATTCATATTTGACTTAAGGACATTTTAGTAATTTTTCCCTATTTAATTTAATTAAATAAATATTTAATTAATTTATCTTTGGGTCCTTTCATAATTAACCATAAATTCAGGGTCAATTTCTAATTTACTAAACTTTTGGGTCAAATCCGAATTTCAAGAATTACTATTCCTATTTGGAATAGCCAAACAGTGGATAACCACTAAACCAAAATAGGCTATCCCTATTCCCAATTAAACCTTAATTTAATTTACTAACCCCACATCCAAACACTCCCATTTCCACTTGATACATAACTAAACGACACAGTATTGAGGGTCCAAACTTGAGGGTGGGTCGGGTCTGACCCGAAACCTGAACCAAACCCTAACTTGATAACCCGATACTATGCTTCTTCTCCGATGGGTCTCCGGCGTCTTCTCCAATGCTGGTGACCTTTTTCGATCGCTATTTTAGGCCAAACTCAATGAAATTCTCTTTTATTTTTCATGGGGTTTTCATATCTAATTTCACCTACCATGGCTTCTCGAGTATCAGAATTTCAGTGGGTGTTCGACGAGACCCAAAATTCCGGTGAAGTGATTTTCTTCTAATTTCATGCATATTTCCTCTCTATTTTTGTTCGTTCTACCCTCTATTTGATTTATGCACTTCAAGGGATCAAATTCCAACAGCTTATTTTCACTTTTGAGCATAAAATCATAAAATCTAGTTTTTTACCTAAAACCTACAACTTGAGTTTTAGAGCTCGTTTTTGCGTTATTTCAATTGATTGTGGTTGCACTGTGAACCGTTGCCTCTCTAGTTTTAATCCTTATTCCTCAATCAAGATTTAATCCAAATCGGTTTAAACCCAGTTTCAGTCTACTGTTAATGGCAGCCTAGATTTTCCTAGGGTTTTTACTCACTATTTCCTCATATTTCTTCATTAAAACCTCTAGTTTGCAATAAAAATAGCAATTTAGATCCTTAAAGAAAGGTTTCTTACCTGTTTCATGACCCAAACGTTCTTTTCCTAACCTTCTCCCTCTTCGGTCTCCTTCCTTCCAATTTCTATTTTCTCTCTCTCTCTCTCTATCCTTTCTCTTTAACCGACCATCACAATTAAAGGCTACTGCTTACTTACTCCTCAAAATACTTCACACAAATTCCACCTGTCCAACTTGCATATACATATGCGACACAACACATTCTCTTGGTCGGTTGATGTATAGCTACCCCTCACAACACGTGTCACACACAACACTCACACACATACCTTCAGCTACACTTATATATATTCAGCACACACCTCACATATATATATATATATCACCTTATGTTTATATATATTTTTACTTAAAATAATTATAAGATGGGGGGGCCCAACGATACACTGTCATTCTAGTGTTGAACGTGCCGACACTCGGGCTTGTTTGAGTTTAGACTTATATTTGATAAAATATGTGACACCTGTGTGCTTCAGCCACGTTGGCTTATTTCTTTTACATATAAATAGCTTTCACTATTTGGGTCTTAGAATCAAATGTCGTGGCCAACACTTTTAACTTAATTATTTTATGGCTTTCATTTTCCTCGTGTTATTTTATGACTTTTATTATTTTTTCGTTCTAGTTTTCATAATTATTTTCATTTTATCCCTCAGAGTCTCTAACATTTAAATTAGTGCATTAATTCCCAAAAACCGGGTTAGGTTGTTATATTCTCCCCTCCTTTAAAGAATTTTATCCTCAAAACTCGAGCATTCACTTCCAAACGTTCTATTACCTTTACACACCAATTTTAGCATCATAGTTCCCATTTAAATCTATTTCTGAGTCTCATCACTAATATTAAATTATTATATCCTCAAGCAAGAAAATTTTTCACACAAGGTTCACAATCCTTTCGTACTCCTTTTTATTTTACTGTTATATTTCCTTTTATATTCATAAATACCATTTGTTTTTTATGAGGATGATTTACTCACGTCCCCTTTGTATTTTAACATTTTCTCATGGGAGGGGTAATTTTAGATTTATATGTAATATTCATTCGTTGTCACGACCCGAAACCCACCCTGTGCGGATCTCGGATTGCGACCGCCGCCTTCAGGCCCGGGAGCCTGAGGGCAAGGCGAAACATAGGCGATGGTATCGGATAGCTGTGCGGCCTTGATTTGCGGAAGCGTGAAAACCCTTTTCTTTTTTTTTCTTTTTTGAAAATCTGTTTAAAAACTTTCGCACAGCTGTCCGGTACTGTCGCTTTTCATAGCGGTACACATGAATAATCACATCAGAGCATACTAAAACTTAAAGTCTTATACATGATACATATTCGAATGCCTCAAGGGCTTAAGTACATATTGGTTGCCTCTTGGGCTTAAATACATAATTTTCCAAAAGTACGACATCAAAATTCGACCAACCATAGGCCCTAATACTTCTCAAAATATCTCCAGATCCTAAAGGAGTTGCCTATCATTTCTCCCCAAATTGGGCAAGGGTCCACCCATCGTCATCACCTGAAAAATGTTAGGGAATGGGGTGAGCTTCGAAAAGCCGAGTGAGTAATTCTAACATCTGTCATGGGGTTTCAATTGGTAGTGGTTTCGCACGTGAGAATTTTGTAAAATACTCACTACCAATTGCTCGTATACTTGGAACATAGAGCATATGCATTCTTTAAACAATGGCTTTAAAACATTAAAGTATTCAAGCTAACTTGTACTTTCGAAATAAAGTATATGAATTTCAAATCATGTAAATATGCATGGTGAAAATGAGGAAAAAGCCTGTTTCCATTTTCAACACACACCTTATCACTTTCATTAACAGAATCTGTTTCGAACCAGATTCCCATTTTACTTTTCGTGGAGATATCTCATATGCCTGGGGGATTAGATCCTGCTACCTGGCATTTATTCGTATCGTAGTTGGGTTCCTAAGAAACCCGATAGAAATCCGTGGTGTTTATGCACAATTTATCTTGCATTTAAAAGCATTTAACCCATAATTCCTTCATGTGGATGCATTTAAAAGCATTCAAAACATACAGTTCATAATCTCATGATAAGGTATCGAAATACGTGAAACATGTAAATTCAGGATATATAATAACATTTGAAATCGAAATTTTAGACATGCAGAAGTATATCTCAAAGAACAGTAGTAAATTATTCAGGAAGCATGTCATAACAGAATATTTAAAACAAAATTGTGTAAAGACAGAATTCGATATTTAAAACATCATTCAAATCTGTAATATCCCGACCCGGGATACTGGGTCACATGACACGTATTACGAAGAAAAGAAATTATATATATAGATAATTAATTAATTATTAAATTAATTAATTAATTATGAAAAAATGAATATATGTATGTATAAATTAAATGTATATATATATATATATTAAATGAATAAAATATGAAAATGTTAAAAGAAATGAAAAGTGGAAAAGTTGAATAGCATGTGAATGTGTGTGAGTGTGTCGGCCGGTGTGTGTGTGTGTGTGTTGTATATATATGTGTATATGTATATATATGTATATAATAATGCATAGTGGAAACAAAAGAAAAAGTAGAAATCATGAGATGGGGGAGCTAATGCACATGCAAAGTGAAAAAGCAGAAATGATGAAGTGTAAGATGGGTTGATACAATGATGAAGTGTAGAGAGAGAGAGAGAGAGAGAGAGAGAGAGAGAGATCGGTTACCCTTTTCTTTAAAAGCCAAAACATGCAAAGCATGTGATCTCTCACGAAGGAAACCAAAAGAAGAAGAATTGAAGAAGTAGAAGGAAGGTTTTAGAGCAAGAAAGAGGAGGAAAACCACAACCAAAAAGGTGAGATTTGTTCAAACTTGTCAAATTCTCTCTCTAGAATTATGATGTATTAGCAATTGTTCTTGAGCTATATATACACATATGATGATAGATATATGTTTATAAGCATGTCAAGCATGATTTTAGGTTTCAAATATACTGAAAAATGACCAACCCATAAGCTACGACCATGGATGACCTTCAAAGGAACAGGTCTGAAATGGGTGAAATTAAATGGGTTCTAACCTACCAAGACTTCAAGATGAGATCCTTAGGGTCATGAAAAACCCTAGCCGCGATCAAAAATCCCAACAAAAGCCCTTCGAATATTGAGTTGCAGGTTTCGGGTTTTAAACCCAACACCTCAACTGCACCTCAAAACTTGTTTTAAAGAATGAAAATTTAATCCCCATGAAGAGGGGAACAAAACAAGCCAAATTTCATGAAAAACCATCAAGAAATAAGGATTAACCAAGGAGTTGCAGTTCGGATTATTCACTTCAAAACCGAACATATGAAGGAGTTTTAAACTCCAAAATGAATGCCAATCGAGTTGTTATTACATTAGGAATATTTTTCAATCAAAACAGTGAGGATCCATGGATCCAAACTGCACGAAATAGGAAGAAAAGATAAACGAGAATTAGGGTTTTTCAGTCGGTTGATTGGGGAAGACGATGACGGGTTGACTCGGTTTTAAAAATGGGGCTGGGTTGACTCGGACAGGTGGCAGCCTCTGGGCTTGCCACCGATTAAATGGGACGACGTCGTTTGGGCCTTAGTTACGTATATATATATATAACTGTTAAGTTTGAAAAGAAAAGGAAGGAAATGCGGTCGGTGGGGTTCGAACCCCTGACCTCACGCGCCCCACGCGTGCCTTTATCCACTCGGCCACGCGTATGCGTGTGGCCATATACGAACACAATATATATATATGATACAGTTAATTAAATCCAAGTTTTAAAACAAAAGGTGCAACCGCACCTGGTGGGATTCGAACACGCATGATATGGGGAGGGAGATGGCACGCTGGCCAGCGTGCCATCCTATTCAACCTATTCACATTATGTATTAAATAATATATGTATTATACTTAATTAAGTAATTAATTTAATTAAATGAAATTAATTAAATTAAATACTTCGAAATGGCCCGTTGTCCAAATAAGACAAGTTATATGTGTATTCCTACTATCTTGGACCCCCTGAGTCCATTGGTGAGGTCCTCGACATGAGATGAGGTCCCGAAAAATTTGAGACATGTAAAAAGGGGTAAAAAGACCAAAATACCCCTGGTACCCTTAAAGCCAAAACGAAATCAGAAAAGGTCTAAATTGACTTTCTTTGACATCCGGGACTCAATAATGGAGTCCGAATTGCGAAACGACGTACAGAAAAATATGACACGTAAAACGGTAAATGACCATTTTGCCCTTTTACATATAACAGTCCAAATTAAATGTTAGGAAAGCCTAAATCGACTTTCTTCGACACTCCGGACTCAATGGTAGAGTCTATTCGACCAAAAGAAATGTCTAACATAGAAAGACATTAAATTGTGTCATAGGTTAAGAATACGAGTTACGTAAGTACATGTAAATTTATGAAGTCGGTTAGGATTAATACGAACTAAGTATAAGATAAGAAGTATCAGTAGGTGATATTGTGATGAATGTGAAATTGATGAGATGTTTATGAATTGTTCTTAGGAACTACAAGAAAAGTGGGAAAGCGCAATATTAGCACTAACCCTAAAGAACCGAGGTGAGTAACCCTGTGTTTGAATTGGAGATTTAACTCCATGGATTTAAAAAGGTTTTAAGTTCAAGATATGAAGTATTTGAAGTTCCAAATTCAGTATTTACATGATTCAGTTTTTAATTATTATGTTTTATAAACTCATGGTGACGTGCTCAATGATTGGTTTCTGCAACAGTTTTTCTTCCAATTACTTTTCAGCATGTCTAGTTAAAATGCGATTATTGTAAATATTCTGAATTTGCTTATTTCAAGTATACGAATGTTTATCACGAAATTATAAATGTTATGTTTTTAAGTACTCACGAGAGATATCTATTTTGATGTACTCACATGCTAAATATATTTTTAATGCAAGATTAATGGTGCCTAAGCACATAGACAGGATTCTGAGTTTTCAGTTGCCCTGTAAAATAGGCAGGATTTTGGGTTGTACGGAACCCAATTGCCCTGTAAAATGCCAGGTAGCAGGATCTAATCCCCCAGGCATGAGATATCTCTATTGATAAGTAATATGGGCGTCCGGTTCGAAACGGATTCCACTAATGGAAGTGATAAGATGACAAATGGTTTGAAAATGGAAGCAAGTTTTTACTCTCATTTTCAATATGCATATGTTGAGTTTTATATACTCTATTAAAGAAATACATGATATGTTATATGTTTTAAAAGTTCACAAGTATAAGTATAGCTTGAATACTTTAAATGTTTCAAGGCTTTTATTTTATGAAATGCTCACGTTTTGAGTTATATACTCTATTGACAAGTATAAGTATAGCTTGAATACTTTAAATGTTTCAAGGCTATTATTTTATGAAATGCTCACATTTTGAGTTATATACTCTATTTGACAAGTATGAGTTTAGCTTGAATACTTTAATTGTTTCAAAGCTACATGATTTAAGGAATGCATATATTCTGTATTCAAAGTATACGAACAATTGGCAATGATTATTTTACAAACTCTTATGTACTAAACTACTGCTAATTGAAAACCCCATGACGAACACTTGAATTGCTCACAAGCTTAGATTAGCTTACCCGGACTTTGTTCGGACCCCCCTTTCAGGTAATGCAGCAGACAGAGTCTTAAGGACGTTGATGATGAGTCTAGCTGATTTTGGGAAGATATGATTCAAGTAGTTTCTCTTGAGAAACCCATGAACTATAGTAGTACATTTTGTATTAGTAGACAATGTAAGAATATGTATTAAGCCTCAGGGTAACTGAACATGTATTATTTTAATGTTATAAGTCTTAAGTTTTTAGTTATACTCTGAATGTGTAACCATGTATGCTATGTATGGAGCAGCAGTACCGAACGGATGTGCTTAATTTAAAAATGAGAAAAGAAAAAGAAAAAGTTTTTCACGCTTCCGCAAAACGTATGTTGCACATCTATTCGATACCGCTGTATATGCGAGCCTTGTCTCGAGGCCCTCAGGTCTCGGGGCGGCGATCGCGATCCGATGATCCGCAGAGGGTGGATTTCGGGTCGTGACAAAATCCGTGGAATTAAATCTCCACTTCAAATGTGAGGTTACTCACCTTAATTCCCCGGGTTTGCACTACTGGTGGGCTTTTCCCTTTCCTTTGTATTTCCTAAGAAAATTATAAAGAACTCGTTAACTTCACATTTACCTTAAATCGTTACCTATTCATGCTCTTTCATTTAATTTTAGGCCTGACGTATCCTAACTTCCTAGGATTGGTCTTACTGGTCAACTCGCGGTGACTTGATGAGTTTTATTTTTCACGTGACTAAATTTTCAGTACCTATTTTGGTGTTATGGACTTCACCGTTGGGTTTAGAATGTTTGACATAGTCAAAATAGACTATCTTTTAGTTTCATTTGGGCTTCGGGTACTTTAGGGGTAGTTTGGTCATTTCGCACGTTATATTTTTCGGAGTCCCATCTCGTGAACCGGACCTCACCGTTGATCTCAGAAGTGTCGAGATAATAAGAATGCACTAATAACTCGCCTTATTTGGACATCGAGCATATTGGGGGCAATACAATCATTTATACCTATGTGTTTGTATTTTTCGGGACTTGGTTTTTAGAATCGGACTCTGCCATTGAGTCCAGAATGCTTGAAATAGTGAAAATACACTATTCATTTGATTTATTCGGACTCCATTTGACTTTTTTATGACCTAGGGGTAATTTGGTCATTTTTATTTAATTAATAAATTAATTAAATAAATTAATTTATTATTTATTAATTTATCAGGGGTATAAATGGAATAAAATTCCAAAAATTGGGCCAGAGTTAAATTTCCTAAAACTGTTGGGGCTGTTTCGTAATTTCCAGAAAGTTGTAACTGAACCAAACGGTTCAGTCAGCATACGACTGAACCAGACCGGTCCAGTCCAGTTCCAAGGTAATGTGCTGATGTCAGGCTGACGTCAGCCCTACAATTTAATTTTAAATTTAACAGTAACAAAACGACGCAATTTAAGTTCGGTTTATATCCGTTTTTATTCGGGTCGGGGCCCGACCCGAAGACCCGATCCAAACCCGTTACTGTTCATCGTGCCCACCCGTCTAGGGCCACTGTTGCCCTAAAAAATTTCAGAATTTTCTCTCCTAATTCGTAGGTTTTCATGCAGCGATTCCCACTGGTTTTCTTTCCAAAATGTTTCTGGGAGTAATATCATCCATTTGGCATCGATTTCAAGCATCACAATCAACAGTGGGGGACTGTTCTAGCCGATTATTGTGGGAAATTACAGTCAGTCCATACAACCTCATTCCTTCATCATTTTGCACGAGGTTTGATCCTCTGCAACCCTTACATCCTCTAATTCAATTCTCAATTCAACAATTTCGGTTTAAGTGTCAAAATCAAAGAATCCATATTTGGGCCGAAAAGAATAATGCCATTTTTGGGGGTTTAAACCTAGGTTTCTAGGTCGCGGTTGGGGTTTTCCAAGATCCTAAGATGTCCTATTTCATGTTTCAACCCTCAAAAGCTTGGTTGGTTGAGGTCGGATCAGACCTGCAACCTCAAGGTTCATCAATGGCGGTCTGTTTCCATTTCTGTGTTTTAGGGCAGTTCGTTGGTCCAAATCAATCATAAACAACCCAATTTTTCAAGTCAAATTGTTACACATGCAATAACAGATCCTAATGCTATAAAACAGTAGCTAAACAGTAGGAAAATTTTTTTAAAAAAAGTTTGAACTCTAACCTTGAACAGTGGTCTCTCTCTCACGACTGTGCTCAAATGGAGGCTTCAAAGGTTGGATTTGGTCCTTCACGTGCAGTTCCTTGGCCCCTCAATCTCCTTCAATAGCTCCAAAGTATACACTTGCATGCACAACTTGTCTACTCTCTCTCTCTCAGCACTTTCTCTCTCTATAAAGCAGTATATCAACACTCTCTAATTTCAGATCTGCATATATGCATGGAGAATGCATATATGGAAATATACAATCTCACATCTCTCTTGCCCTTTCATCTCCCCAGATGCATGATTATCTTGCATGCATTTTGGTTGGGAGAAGGGTTCCATCATGAGCCTATTGGTATGATAGCTCTAGCCATGATGCAATGCTGAGGTGTTGCATGTGTGGGGATTGGTCACTTTGGGGGAATGGCCAAATCTGAGTGCTATTTAAATATATATATGTTTGCACATATATACACAAAAGTGCTCCTAGCCTAGATGGTAATCTTTTTGGTAAAACAAATTCTGCCCAATTTGGTCAAGGGATCAAATCCTCTTGGCCACATTTTTTTTTTGGTCCTTTTTCCATATTTCGGGCTTAGGCCCTGTTTGGCTGCGCATTAATGCAGTTTCACTATTTCCTACTTAACTTTTATTCTGTAACTTATTTTTCGACGCCGTTTCTTCTGGTCAACTCCTAATTAGGTTAGCTTCTTAATTATTCTTTATGTTTGGTTCAAATAAATGATTTGTAACTAATCCTTACTTAATCAGGGTCGGGGTGTTACATTCGTGATTCTCAAGCATGTATCCATTTCTAAGAATTGCTCAAGTTGGAGATTTGCTTATTTTTCATTAACACACCCGTATTTGTTTTTGGATTCATATGCATTCATCTTTTTAATTGGATAAGTTGTGAAAGTATTTCTAACTGTGATGTCATATTCGGTTCACCTTGAACTTCCCATATCATTTTTGAACAGTTTAGATCTCAAAGTCTTATAACTTTTTAATTTCGTCATTTTTTTGTTTTCTCTTACCTTTTGCTGAAAAGGTTATTCAGTGTCTAATTCTCATATCCATCCTATTCAGTTTTTCATTGTATGTTACATTTTTTTCCCCAATCGTTATTCAATTATTTTTTCATATTTGTTCTCTTAGAGAATTTATTCGACCATATAGGGAGTTCCCCTACATCCTGCATTTTCAAAGCCACACTAGGAGGTGATTAATCTCATCTGTAATCAAAGATTTCATATCATACTAACACTTATTTGTCTACAAATGCTACTATTCACAATTCTGTCCGTTCTGGACTTCATATCATATAGTGTTTAAATCAATTTTTCATCCCATCATTTTATCGTCATATTTGATATTCAAAGTTTATCAAGATTATGTCAACTTTTTCCCACCATGGAAGTTCTCAACTTCTTTAGTATTATAAATTTAGTTATTCTTACTTCCTACCTTAATTACAATTGTCCTTGTAGTATTTCGAAGAATTATATATTACTTATCATAGTCATTGACTTCTCAAGCTTTTCTAGACACCTACTACAAGTTCAGTTTCTTTAATCGTTAAATCACATCAATCCTCAAAGGTCATTCAGAATCATTAATCATTTACCTTTTAGTATAGATTTAGCTAAGTCCATAAAATACTGCCACAAGTTAGTCATGTCATCACCTAGATCAACAAGATCCATTAAATTTTTCCAATGATCTTTATCATGCATCAACCTTCTTTTGAAATCTTTACATTTCATCCAATTCACTCTAACAGTCTCGCTTATTCAATGATTGTCTTCCAAGGCTTTAGTTGTCTTTACCCTGTCAAGGTCTATCTATGACTCATTCAAGAATCCTTTATTTTCTAGCATATCCTCAATCAATCCTGTCACGACCTGAAACCCACCCTCTGCGGATCTCGAGTCGGGACCGCCACCCTTCGGCCCGGAGGCCTTGGGGCAAGGCTCGTACATAAGTGACGGTATCGAATAGATGTGTTTCATGTGGTTGCGGAAGCATGAAAAACCTTTTCTTTTCTTTTCTCATTTTAAAATTTGCACATCCGTCCGATACTGCCGCTATTTACAATGATACACATGATCATACATTGAGAGCATAACTAAAAACTTAAAGCCTTTTATAATGAATACATGTTCAGCTGCCCCCTGGGGCTTAATACATAACAGTTCACTACCTTACTAAAACAAAGGTTACAAACTTAAGTTCATGATACTTAACAAAAGAACAACTTAGATATCCCTTCCAAAAATAGCCAGGCTCATCCTCATCGTCTTCCAATCAGCCCTATTGTCAATCACTTGAAAGGGGGATCCGAACAAAGTCCGGGTAAGCTAATCTAAGCTTGTGAGCAATTTCAGTATTCTTCATGGGGTTTTCAATTAGCAGTAGTTTTTAGTACATAAGATTTTATAAACATTCACTGCCAATTGCTCGCATACTTGAACATAAAACATATGCATTTCTTAAAACAGATAGCTTCGAAACATTTAAAGTATTCAAGCTAAACTCGTACTTCGTCAATAGAGTATATAATTCAAAACATATGCATTTCATAAAACAGATAGCTTTGAAACATTTAAAAGTATTCAAGCCAACATATACTTCTTCATATAAACTTCAAAACATATAACATAACATGTATTTCTTAAACAGAGTATATAAAACTCAAAATATATGCATATTAAAAATGAGGGTAAAATCTGCTTCCATTTTCAAACTCATTTGTCATCTTATCTCTTTCATTAGTGGAATCCGTTTCGAACCGGACTCCTATATTATGTATAAATGGAGATAACCTAACTGAATCGATCAGGATCGTCTTCCTGGTCCCAAAAAGGTAGGTAAGACTCATTTCCTAACATAACAGATAGGGTTCCTCGAGGTATCTCATGCCTGGGGGATTAGATCCTGCTACCTAGCATTTGACAGTAGATTGAGTTCCTTGCAACCCAAAACCCCATCATATTTTTACAGATTAATTGAGTTCCGTACAACCCAAGAATCTGTTATTTGAAAAGTCGACTGAGTTCCGTACAACCCAACCAAAAACCCATGGTGCCTAGGCACGATTTTTCTTACATTCAAATACATTTGATACATGATTTCTTCAAATAGGTGCTTCTCATGAACATTTAAAACATCATGTACATAATTTCATAACAAATCCTTTAAACATTTGATATAACAAAATCAGAACACTTTACATAATTTGGCATTTAAAACTTTAGAGATGCTGAAATATGTTTGAAGAAAACTATGGTAGAATTCATTCGCTAAGCATGTCATAATAGAGTTTATAAAACAGAACAATTTAAAACTGAATCATGTAAATACTGAATTTGGAATTTCAAACACTTCATATCTTTGCATTTAAAACCTTTTCAAATCCATGGAGTTAAATCTCCACTTCAAATACAGGGTTACTCACCTTGGTCCTTTGGGGTTAGTGCTAATAATGCGCTTTCCCACTTTCCTTATAGTTCCTAAGAACAATTCATAACTATTTCATCAACTTCACATTCATTGTAATATCATATCGATATTCCTTAACTTATGTGTAAATCGTATTAGATCCTAAAACGATTTCATAATTTCATATGTACTTAACTTAACTCGTACTCTTAACCTATGACACAATTAATGTGTTAGGAATTGAATTTATTTCAATTTATACTCTTCTGGTAGCTCCATAAAATTTAATTTAAATTTATTTACTTCACATATTTACGTGTCGTGTCTTTTCGTAATTCATTTCCTCGTATACGCCTTAGATTAGTATTTTGGCATTACTTTAATTGATAGTCATCTGACAGATGCTATTCAACAAATTTTATTGTCTTTTTATTTAGACATTTCTTTTGGTCAAATAGAGTCTACCATTGAGTCCAGAGCGTCGAAGAAAGTCGGTTTAGCCTTTCCAAGAATTTAATTCGGACTTTCATATATAAGGGCAAAATGGTCATTTATCATTTTTCGTGTCACATTTTTCTGTATTTTGTTTCATAATTTGGACTACATTATTGAGTCCGGAAGGTCGAAGAAAATCAATTTAGACCTTCTCTGGTTTCATTTTGGCTTTAGGGGTACCAGGGGTATTTTGGTCATTTTACCCCTTTACGTGTCTTTATATTGGTGGGGCCTCGTCTCTCAAAACGGACCTCACCGTTGATCTCAGAATATCCGAGATAGTAAGAACACAGTAATAACTTGTAAGTTTTGGGCAAGGGGTATTCTGGTTATTTTACTCCCTTACGTATCTTTATTTTTCGGGGCCTCGTCTCTCAAAACGGACCTCACCATTTATCTCAGAATATCCGAGATAGTAAGAACACACTAATAACTTGTAAATTTTGGACAA
The DNA here is from genome assembly GCA_008638375.1 of Nyssa sinensis. NCBI lineage: Eukaryota > Viridiplantae > Streptophyta > Magnoliopsida > Cornales > Nyssaceae > Nyssa > Nyssa sinensis. Next base: position 1,323,671 of record CM018033.1, read on the forward strand.
GGGGTATTTGGTCATTTTACCCTTTTACGTGTCTTTATTTTTCGGGACTCCGTCTCGTAAAACGGACCCTACCATTAGTCTCAGAATATCCAAAAGCGTAATGATACACTATTCATATGTTTAATCTGGACTTTATTTGGTCAAGTTTTGAATTAGGGGCATAATAGTCATTTTATTTTATTATTAAATAATTAAATTAATTTATTTAATTATTTAATTATTTTCCAGGGGTCAAATTGAATAAATTTTCCCCCAGTTGGGCCATAGTAGGATTTTCCAGAATAGTTGGGGTCAATCCGTAAATAGTGAAAGTATTGGTTTATTTAGTTTTTATTAAATTATAAAACCAATGGGTTCGGTCCACATCCAAGTGAACCGGTCCGGTTCACTTGCAAACCAATTGGTTTAGCCGGTTTTACAAGTAATGATGACGTCAGGATGACGTCAGCCCTAATGTTTAAATTTTAAAAATTAAAACGTTGCCATTAAAATAAAAATCATAACCCGTTGGATCCGAATTTGACCCAGACCCGTAACCGACCCGTTTTTAGACCCGACCCGAATAGTGTCATCTTCCCCACGAAGTCGACACTGTTTACAGTAAACCCTAGTTTCTTACAGTCAAATTTTGTGATGTTTTGAGGGCCCTATTTTGCCTGTTTTCTTTCCCAAACACTTCCTAATACTTTATAGCATATTTCTACATTGATTTAGAGCTTCGAGTTTATCTTAGAGGCTCGGTTTAGGTCGCGATAATCAGACCTGTACATGGGTCGTTCATGCTCATTTCTTGGTGATTTTTCATGGGGTCTAGCTTGTTTTGATCCCCTCTTCATGGGGTTTCATTTCCCATTCAGAAAAATGGATTTTAAAGGTAGATTTATGAGGTTAGGTTTTGAAACCCGTACCTGCAAGTCAATGCTTGAAGGCCATTTCTTGTGATTTTTGGTCGCGGATTTTTGTTTTTGGGACACCCTTAGGGTCTTCTTGTAGTCTCATTACACCAAACTCAGTTTGGTTGCCATGGGTTCAGACCTGCTATAAGCAAGGTCCTCCCATGGCAGTTTTCATGAGTTTGCACTTTTTCAGTGTTTCTTAAGCTCTAATTTCATGTCTGAATGAGTCTAAACATGTTCTAAATGTCACATATGTATAAAATCAAAGCTTAAATCAGTTTATATACATAGGAAAATTTTAAAGAGAGAAAAAATGATGGTTTGATGGATTCTTACCTTTCTCCTTAGTTTTCTTTCCTCTTTTCCCTTGCTTTCCTCCTCTGAATATCCCAGAACTCTTCCGGTCTCTCACTCTCTCTCTCTCGCTGTATTTTCTAATGGTGGTGTGGGTCGTATGTGTGTATACCACATGTATATATGTATAAAGGTGGACACTTGATCATTTTTTTCTGATTTGCCCCAACCACTCACTGTCCCTCGTTACCTTTCTGATCTCCCTTCACTTCACTCCCATTCCTATTTCAAATCAAGCCTTACCTCCCCTCACTTCCCACCATACCCTCCTTGTCTCCATGTATATATATATGTATATTATATATATATGTACATTCACTCAGCCGTACTATATATATATTATATTTTATAATCAATTTCATAAACTTAATTAATTAATTATTTTAAATTAATTCATTGTTTTCCTTAAGTGTAGGTATCCTTACACTAATTTTTCTTAACCTCGTAATACGTGCCCTATAACTCAATATTTTGGGTTGGGGTATTACATTCTACCCCTCTTTATAAGAGTTTTGTCCTCAAAACTCGAATTTTCTTAGTCTTAAGAGTTTATACTCTCTTTCCTTCCTACGTTACTTCATTCCTCACATTCACGTGTCTAGTATTCAAATTTAAATGACGGTCATGTATACATTTAAGATAGAATTTAATTATTTAAATAGAATACCTAGCTGACCCTCAGATGGGTCCTTTGTTGGCCTGGTTCCACTTCGGGCAATCTTTGATATGATGTCCGGCCTTCCCACACTTATAACAAGCTCCTGTTCCTCGGCGACAGGGTGCATAGTGACGCTTCTTACAAGTGGGGCACAGTGGAGTCGTCTTTTGCTAGTGCTTCCTCCTATCTTCCTATCCTTATTTACGATAGGTCGTTCCCGTGGCTGGTTTTGAGCGTCATACACTGCTTGAGCTAATTCTTCTATGGTTTGCTCGATTCTGTCTATTCGTTCTTTTAGATTGCTTGTATCCTCTGGTATATCAGCCATTTTTGCTATAAAATAGGTAGGGTTAGTTTTTTTTATTACATACTTTATTCACATAAGGTGAAAATCACTTAACTTGTTAATGTAAAAATTCTTAATTTTTATCATTATACTTTCCTAATTTTCGTAGTGGTTCTACAGTCCATAATTTCTTCTCGTTCTTGTTTTACTACTCATATTTTACTACGGGTCCCCATACCCTGCCTTCTTATCGTACACATACTTCTAATTACTTAACTTACTCTAACGCAGGTCCCATACCCTGCCTTCCTATCACGTACTTCATACATCTACTTCATACAAACGCGAGTCCCATACCTCGCCTTTATATCATATCACGTACTTCGCATATCTATTTCATATACTGCGGGTCCCATACCCCGCCTTCATATCATATTACGTACTTCACATATCTATTTCATATAACGCGAGTCCCATACCTCGCCTTTATATCACATCATGTACTTCACCTATTTACTTCATACAACGCGAGTCCCATACCTCGCCTTCATATCATATCGTGTACTTCACATATCTTAGGTAGCCTAAAGCCCTACCTAACTCATAGTTTTGTTCTAACTCTTCTAATGTCACTAAGTTTGTTCAAGTAAACCTAGTGCTCTGATACCATTCTATCAGGACCCTAAACCCACCCTTTCCGGATCTCGAGTTAGGACCCGCCACCCTTCGGCCCGGAAGGCCTTGGGACAAGGCTCGTACATAAGTGACGGTATCGAATAGATGTGCTTTATGTGGTTGCGGAAGCATGAAAAACTTTTTCTTTTCTTTTCTCATTTTAAAATTTGCACATCCGTCCGATACTACCGCTATTTACAATGATACACATGATCATACATTCAGAGCATAACTAAAAAACTTAAAGGCTTTTATAATGAATACATGTTCAGCTGCCCCTTGGGGCTTAATACATAACAGTTCACTACCTTACTAAAACAAAGGTTACAAAATTAAGTTCATGATACTTAACAAAAGAACTACTTAGATATCCCTTCCAAAAATAGCTAGGCTCATCCTCATCGTCTTCCAATCAGCCCTATTGTCAATCACCTGAAAGGGGGATCCGAACAAAGTCCCATGTAAGCTAATCTAAGCTTGTGAGCAATTCCAGTATTCGTCATGGGGTTTTCAATTAGCAGTGGTTTTTAGTACATAAGATTTTGTAAACATTCACTGCCAATTGTTCGCATACTTGAACATAGAACATATGCATTTCTTAAAACAGATAGCTTCGAAACATTTAAAGTATTCAAGCTAAACTCGTACTTCGTCAATAGAGTATATATTCAAAACATATGCATTTCATAAAACAGATAGCTTTGAAACATTTAAAAGTATTCAAGCCAACATATACTTCTTCATATAAACTTCAAACATATAACATAACATGTATTTCTTAAACAGAGTATATAAAAATCAAAACATATGCATATTGAAAATGAGGGTAAAACCTGTTTCCATTTTCAAACTCATTTGTCATCTTATCTTTTTCATTAGTGGAATCCATTTCGAACCGGACTCCCATATTATGTATAAATGGAGATAACCTAACTAAAACCGATCAGGATCGTCTTCCTGGTCCCTAAAAGGTAGGTAAGACTCATTTCCTGACAGAACAGATAGGGTTCCTCGAGGTATCTCATGCTTGGGGGATTAGATCCTACTACCCTGGCATTTGACAGTAGATTGAGTTCCGTGCAACCCAAAATCCCATCATATTTTACAGATTAATTGAGTTCCGTACAACCCACCAAAAACCCATGTTGCTTAGGCACAATTTTTCTTACATTCAAATACATTTGATACATGATTTCTTCAAATAGGTGCTTCTCATGAACATTTAAAACATCATGTACATAATTTCATAACAAATCCTTAAACATTTGATATAACAAAATCAGAACACTTACATAATTTGGGCATTTAAAAACTTTAGAGATGCTGAAATATGTTTGAAGAAAACTATGGTAGAATTCATTCGCTAAGCATGTCATAATAGAGTTTATAAAACAGAACAATTTAAAACTGAATCATGTAAATACTGAATTTGGAATTTCAAACACTTCATATCTTTGCATTTAAAACCTTTTCAAATCCATGGAGTTAAATCTCCACTTCAAATACAGGGTTACTCACCTTGGTCCTTTGGGGTTAGTGCTAATAATGCGTTTTCCCACTTTCCTTGTAGTTCCTAAGAACAATTCATAAACTATTTCATCAACTTCACATTCATTGTAATATCATCCTCGATATTCCTTAACTTATATGTAAATCGTATTAGATCCTAAAACGATTTCATAATTTCATATGTACTTAACTTAACTCGTACTCTTAACCTATGACATATTAATGTGTTAGGAATTGAATTTATTTCAATTTATACTCTTTTGGTAGTTCCATAAACTTTAATTTAAATTTATTTACTTCACATATTACGTGTCGTGTCTTTTCGTATTCATTTTCTCGTATATGCCTTAGATTAGTATTTTGGCATTACTTTAATTGATGTCATCTGACAGAGGCTATTCAACAAATTTATTGTCTTTTTATTTAGACATTTCTTTTGGTCAAATAGAGTCTACCATTGTGTCCTAGAGCATCGAAGAGAAAGTCAGTTTAGCCTTTCCAAGAAGTATAATTCAGACTTTCATATGTAAAGGGCAAATGGTCCATTTTATTGTTTTACGTGTCACATTTTTTCACACTTTGTTTCGTAATTTGGACTCCATTATTGAGTCCGGAAGGTCGAAAAAAAGTCAATTTAGACCTTTCTCTGGTTTCATTTTGGCTTTAGGGGTACCAGGGGTATTTTGGTCATTTTATCCCTTTACGTGTCTTTATTTGGGGGGGGCCTCGTCGCTCAAAACAGACCTCACCATTGATCTCAAAATATCCGAGATAGTAAGAACACATATAATACTTGTAATTTGTGGGCAAGGGGTATTCTGGTCATTTTACTTACACTCCCTTACGTATCTTTATTTTTCGGGGCCCTCGTCTCTCAAAAACGAGACCTCACCATTGATCTCAGAATATCCGAGATAGTAAAAACACACTAATAACTTGTAAATTTTGGGCAAGGGGTATTCTGGTCATTTATTACTCCCTTACGTATCTTTATTTTTTCGGGGTCTCGTCTCTCAAAACGGACCTCACCATTGATCTCAGAATATCCAAGATAGTAAGAACACACTAATAACTTATAAAATTTTTGGACAAGGGGGTATTTTGGTCATTTTATCCCTGTTACATGTCTTTATTTTTTGAGACCCCGTCTCTTAAAACGAACCCTACCATTAGTCTCAGAATATCCAAAATAGTAAGGATACACTATTCATATGTTTAATCTGGACTTTATTTGGTCAAGTTTTGAATTAGGGGCATAATAGTCATTTTATTTTATTTATTAAATAATTAAATTTATTTATTTAATTATTTAATTATTTAATTATTTAATTATTTTCCAGGGGTCAAATTGAATAAATTTTCCCCCAGTTGAGCCACAGTAGGATTTTCCAGAACAGTTGGGGTCAATCCGTAAATAGTGAAAGCATTGGTTTATTTAGTTTTAATTAAATTATAAAACCAATGGGTTCGGTCCACATCCAAGTGAACCGGTCCGGTTCACTTGCAAACCAATCGGTTTAGCCGATTTTACACGTAATGCTGACGTCAGGATGACGTCAGCCCTAATGTTTAAATTTTAAAAATTAAAACGTTGCCATTTAAATAAAAATCATAACCCGTTGGATCCGGATTTGACCCAGACACGTAACCGACCAGTTTTTAGACCTGACCCGAATAGTGTCATCTTCCCCACGAAGTCGACACTGTTCACAGTAAAGCCTAGTTTCTTACAGTCAAATTTTGTGATGTTTTGAATGCCCTTTTTGCCTGTTTTCTTTCCCAACACTTCCTAATACTTTATAGCATATTTCTACATTGATTTAGAGCTTCGAGTTTATCTTAGAGGCTCGGTTTAGGTCGCGATAATCAGACCTGTACATGGGTTGTTCATGCTCATTTCTTGGTGATTTTTCATGGGTTTAGCTTGTTTTGATCCCCTCTTCATGGGGTTTCATTTCCTATTCAGAAAAATGGATTTAAAGGTAGAGTTGTGAGGTTGGGTTTTGAAACCCGTACCTGCAAGTCAATGTTTGGAGGTCATTTCTTGTGATTTTGGGTCGCGGATTTTTGT